>CM065589.1:614651670-614734164 GCA_033119425.1 Bufotes viridis
GTGGCGGCAGGAGCAGCATCAGTAGGAGGCCACAGAGTAGCATGGCGACTGAGTGTGGAGGTGGGTGGCAATATCAGTACCCGCTGACGATGGTGGGTGTAAGAATGAGCACTTGGCATCAGATGAGTGGCATCAGGCGGGTGGCAACATCAGAATAGTAGCTGAGGCAGGTAGCCAGAAGAAATCGGTCTCTTTTGTCAAGGTTTGGGTGAGGCGGCATGGATGATCTAATCTGAGGAATCAGGCATTGCTGGGTGGAAATCCTTGTTGATCCACGCCTGATTCATCTTGACAAAGGTCAGTCTCTCCACATTTTGGGTGGACAGGTGAGTTCTTCTTGGGGTAACTATGGCCGCTGCCACATTAAACACCCGCTCTGATGCCACACTACTGGCCGGGCAAGACAGATTTTCCAGGGCAAACTCTGCTAGTTGCGGCCACAAATCCAGTTTAGCTGCCCAGTAGTCCAGCAGATCTTTAATGAGGGGTGGCAGGATGCTGTCCTAGTATGCTACCACCTGCTGGTTCAGGTCCTGCTCCAGGTCTAGCTGCTGCTGCTGGTGAGTACTTTCTTCACTAGGCAGGTGAAGAAAGCTGCACATCAGCGACTCTAGGCTTGTAGAGCCGGCACTGCTCCTGCCACCCCAGCAGCCATGGCAGTGGAATGTGAGCGCAGAGGCCCCCCCCCCCCGGTCAGATTGACGATGGCGCAGATAGGCAGCGGCCAACTGACTACATAGGATGTCTCTATAGTAGTTCAGTTTGTACTCCCTCTCCAGTCCTCTGACCAGACAGATTTACCAGCATGTGTTCCAGGACATGAAGCAGTGGAATGGCGTTGTTCCTCCCCTAGTCCTGGCGACTGACAAATAATGTGGCATCCTCAAAGGTCCTGAGCAAATTCACTCATGAGCTGCCAATGGCTGACATCGAAGTTGCACAGGGGAGTACTCCTGTCCACTTGGATCATCAAGAAATCGTTTATGGCCTTTCTCTGTTTGTATAGTAGGCCCAACATTTGGAGGGTGGACCAACGGCGTAAGAACGTGAAGGCAGAAGTGGCGTGACCTGGCCAAGTTGCTTGTGTGTCTCTGCAGGAACCACATTAATCCAGTGGGCCATAAAGGACATATACTGTCCCTGATCGTAGTTACAGCTCCACACATCGGCGCTGCCGTGCACTGTGGCAGACACCGACAGGCTCAAGGACTGGCCCACCTTCTGTTCTATATGTGTGCGCAGGGCTGGTACTGCCTTTTTGGCAAAGAAATGAAAGATCGGGACTCTCCACCTCGGCTTGGCACAAGCCATTAGTTCTCTGAAAAGTGCAGAGTCCACCACTTGGAAAGGGAGGGACTGCAGCACCAGTAACTTGGACAGGAACACATTCAGTTTCTGCGCCGTTGGATGCGTGCACGCATACTGTTGTTTCTTGGAAATCGCTTCGGTGATCGATTGATGACGGAAAGACTGATGAGGAGTAGGAGGAAGAGGAGCAGAAGCATCAGGACAAGCAGATGATGGGAAGGACAGACAGCTCACTTCATCTAAGGTGGTGGATCCTTGACTGCATGAAACTGGGTGCATGCCACTGGGGGATCCAGTGGTTGCTGAGGCAGGCTAGACCACCACATCGGAGCCACGGTTCTCCCAGGCCAATTTATGGTGATGCTGCATATGTTGAAGCAGGGCCGTGGTGCCAACATTTGCACCCTGGTCACGCTTCACCTTCTGCCCACATATTCTACATATGGCCATGTTCACTTCCTTCGGCGGCTTAACAAGAAACTGCCACACCACAAAGTCGGTGATTTTTGCCCCAACACTCCGCACTGACTGACTGCTACCGACACTGCCTCCGTGATCCCGTGCACCACTACTTCCCGGGCAGGAAGGCTCCTGGTCTACGCCAGGCACGTTTCATTCCCGACCTCCCACTACTGCCACCCTGCTGACCAACGTTGAGCTGACCAGTGACCGTGTATATAAAATTGTAGGTGAGGGTCTGCTGCCGCTTTGTTAACTCTAGATAACTTATAAGCTGATCACACGTCCCTGTGATGTTGATGATCTATCGATGTCTGCTCTTTCAACTTTCGATGTTCTTTTATGCGCCTACCATGGTGACCACGAGTAATGGGGAACCAGGGTTCGCATCCGGAGAAGGAGCCTGAGGGATGGCCATGGCTACCACTTCCAAGAAAGGCAGGTGGGGGCGCTCCAATTTCCCAGTACCGCCTCAGTGAGGTAGTGACGATAAATAACAATACAGGACTCTTAAGAGAGCCTGTCATTGGAACGAGTACAAAAAAATGACAGGGAATGTCATGGGTATTTAGGATGAGGAAACATTATACAGGAGGAGAGGTAAAGTATGATTGATGGCCTGCTGGTGACCCACTAAAACATTAGGGGTGAAGGTCTTTAGCTGAGGGCCTGCGGGTGAGCTGACCATCCGAAAAATTATATGCTAGGGCCTGTGGATGAGCTGACCATCAAAAACATTATTTTTGCGAGGGCCTGCGGGTGAGCTGACCATTGAAAACATTATTTATGCGAGGGCCAGGGGGTGAGCTGACCATCCGAAAAATTATATGAGAAGGCATATAAGTGATGGCATTATATGCGACAATTAAGCATGTAGATATGATGGAGGAGGAGGATGAGAAAAGGAAGATTCAACCAAATACCCTTTTTTGTGGTGGAAGGGGTGCATGGGAATACAGAGTATTCAGTACATTCTAAACATCGCATTTAAATCGCATTGATGTTCAGTCGTGGCTTTCCGCTGTTGGAGAGGAGAAGTCAGGGGCAATCCAGGCCTTGTTCATTTTTATCTGAGTCAACCTGTCAGCATTTTCAGTTGACATCTAGATACGCTTATCTGTTATAATGTCACCAGCAGCACTAAATACCCGCTCAGACAAAACGCTGGCGGCAGGGCAGTCCAGCACCTCCAAGGCGTAGAGCGCTAGTTCGTTCCACGTGTCCAGCTTGGACACCCAGTAGTTGTAAGGCACTGAGGGATCACTGAGGACGCTGATATGGTCTAGAAATAAGTGTAGATTTACGTCTCACTGCTCACAGCAAGCAGAGTTTGTGGAATAAAGAAAATGACTGTCACTGTTATTTGAATTAAATATAGACCGCACACAGTCTAGATATAAGTGTAGATTTGCGTCTCACTACTCACAGCAAGCAGAGTTTGTGGAATACATAAAATGACTGTCACTGGTATTTTTGAATTAAATATAGGCCACACACAGTCTAGATATAAGTGTAGATTTGCGTCTCACTGCTCACAGCAAGCAGAGTCTATGGAATGCAGAAAATGTCACTAACGGTCGCCCTGACCTAAAAAAAAAAAATTCCCCCAAAACAGTTTTGGCTGCCTGCCACCTCTAACAATAGTCCTTAAGAGGACTGTTAGTTCTTTAAAACTTCTTCTCAATGATAATTTTTAGATGAAATTCGCCCTACATTGACTGTCCCTTCCTAACAGCAGCTCACCCTGACTTGCAATGAGCCGAACCAACGTGACCGGGTGCTATATAGCACTCGATGACGCGTTTCGGCCAGCCAATCACTGTAATGCCAGTAGAAAACATGTCTAATGGCATTACAGTTATGGCAATACTTACCTGCACGTTTATTGGCTGCTTATCAAGCGCCAAACGTGTGGGGAGGAGACTCTAGCATGGAGCTCGAGCACATGTGATACTTGGCCGAGTGCTCGGATCGGCCGAGCATAGCGATGCTCGAGCCAAACCGGTACTCGGCCGAGCATGCTCGCTCAACACTATATAATACTTCTCTGGCTGAGGGAACAGAAAAGGACAGAGGCAGGTTGAGGACAGGGGAAGGTGCGACGTCCCACTAGGCAGAGCCTTGGCTATCCCTTGCCCCTTAGGAGATTTCTATGAAATATGTCCCTCTTATAGAGCAAGTAATCGTGACGCCAGCTGCAGTTAAGCAGCGAGGACACGGAGTCCCCTTTGTAGATGGTATTGGTGGTACCCAGGGATTGTCATTGTGGTGCAGGGTGGCCTACGGTTTCTGTAGATGTTGTATACACGTGTCATGGTGTTCCTACCTGGATACAGTTGGATCCCAGATGTGGGGCGGTTCGAAGCAGTGCAAAAAGGGAAGTTGAACTTGGATGTTGAATAGATAGAATAAATGGAGTCCAGACTTGATGAATAAATGGAGTCCAGACTTTGTAGTAACGTTGAACAGTTGCTTTTACTTGGCATAAACGGCAATCCAAACAGTTTCCAGACTTTATCTTTGTCATTAGCAGGTATTGGCATAATCTGGCAGGCAATTAATTATCTGCAACAATCTCAGCTCTACGGTAGTTCTCTCTCAGCTTTGCTTTGCTTTGCTGGATAAATAGGAAACTCTTCCTCTTCTGCTGGAACTTAGCTGACTATCGTCTGTCTCTTACTTGTAATCCTAGGAACTCTTGTCCTGGCTTCAAGCTCTGTTAGCTTGGGAGGCAATACAAGCCTAGAAGGGGTCATGCAACCATGTAGACTTCAGAGGCAAGGCCTCTGAGCCTAGCAGAGCAGACAGTGCTCTGCTGACCAACTTACAACCTCTTCCTACGGAGGGTAGACTAGACACTGACCCACTGACTAACTAAACTCCTCCCTCTCTACAGAGGGCTGGGAGGAACCATCTGGTATCTGGTTCCTTTCCAGATATCCTATCTCTGCCAATGTGGCCGCCATCTGCTGGTGGACCAGGCAATTGCATGAACATAACCAGTTACATGATTAAATATGCACATTATTAGGAGATGACATGAAGTACATTAGATAATACATACTAGCACATAGGAAATGGTAGCAAGGTGCCAAAAAGAAGTTGTAATCGCACTCCGGGACATTACAAAGGCACAGGGCCTGCTCCCGGGCCATGCTAACTAAGCGTTGTATCAGAAGAACCCACCGACTCTTGGCTGGGGGTGTCTGATGTCACTTGGGATGAAGTGGATGACCTAGTCAGCCATTCAAGAACTGATGGGTTGCTATTCAAGACACGACCACTAGATGGCACTCTCGCTGCAACCCCTGATGCTACACCCCCTTACTATGCTTCGACCTCTGCCTGCGCCAGAAACATTTACACTTCTGCCACTCCCCTGTGCAGGGTCTGGCACTTCTATGTATGACATATTGTTAGATCAAATAATTAGAGATGAGCGAACTTCAAAAATTAGTTCGGCGTTCGGGTTGGGGTAATTGCCGCACTGCACTGATCACATGACGGTGACGTCACCCCAGGTCCTTCGGCTTTTCCAAAGTTCGGGTTCGTGGAAGCCGCCCCTTATGGATTCCATATGCCGGGATAGTCTGCGGTAGTGGAATCCATAACGGGATGCGGCGATTACCCCAACCCGAACGCCAAACTAATTTTTGAAGTTCGCTCATCTCTACAAATAATCCAATATTAGACTACATATTTGTTATTTCGCCACTAATATACAGCAAACAGAGCTTCAAAATATTTCACTGCACCGCAGAACATCAATTAGGCCCACATTTTTTTCTACTTCTGCACAACAGGCTTTTCAACAGATATATGCAACACTGGACGGCGAAAATATTTTAAGGGTGAGTTCACACTTCAGTTATTTGATCAGTTTTTTCCATCAGTTATTGAAAGCCAAAACCAGGTGCAGGTCAAAAACACAGAACAGGTGCAGATCTTTCCCTTATATCTGATCTCTCTGAGTTGGCTTCATTACTGGTTTTGGCTCACAATAACTGATGGAAATAACTGATCAAATAACTGAAGTGTGAACTCACCCTTATTTTGCCACTAATACACGGCTAACTGGGCTTTTGAATATATCATTGCACCGCTGAGAGGCAATTAGGCCCAAATTTTTTCTCACTTTTACACAAAAGGCTTTTTAACAGATAAATGCAATGCTGGTCGGCGAATATATTTTGATTTTGCAACTAATACACGGCAGACTGGGCTTCCCAATATATAACTGCATTGCAGAACGTCAATTAGACCCAAATTTTTTTCTGCTTTTACACAACAGGATTTTGAACAAATATATGCAACGCTGGACAGAGAATATATTTTTATTTCGCCACTAATACATGGCAAACTGGGCTTCCCAATATATCACTGCGCCGCAGAACGTCAATGAGACCCAATTTTTTTTCTACTTTTACTGAACAAGCTTTTCAACAGATATATGCAACGCTGGACGGCAAATATATTTTTATTTCTCCACTAATACACGGCAAACTGGGCTTCCCAATATATCACAGCACCGCAGAATGTCAATTTGGCCCACATTTTTTTTTCTATTACACAACAGGCTTTTCAACAGATAAATGCAACGCTGGACACCGAATATATTTTCATTTTGCCACTAATACATGGCAAACTAGGCTTCCTAATATATCACTGTACTGAAGAACGTCACTTAGACCCAAAAATGTTTCTACTTTTACACAACACAAATGGCTTTTCAACAGATAAGTGCAACTCTGGACGGCGAATAGATTTTTATTTTGTCACTAATACACGGCAAACTGGGCTTCCCAATATATCACTGCACCGCAGAACGTCAATTAGACCCACATTTTTCTTCTACTTTTACACATCAGGCTTTTCAACAGATATATGCAATGCTGGATGACGAATATATTTTTATTTCACCACTAATACACAGCAAACTGGGCATCAGAATATATAAATGCACCGCAGAACAGCATTTAGGCCCAAATTTGCCTGAACAACAAATATATTTTTATGTTGCCACTAATACACGGGATGCAGGGCTTCCGAATATATCACTGCACTGCTGAGCGGCAAATATATTATTTCTTTTTCCACTAATAAAAAAGGGCTGTGATTTTTGCCCTTCACCACACAACGGCTAATAAGCCCTTTTTCCTACTAATACTAGCCAAAAAATGCTTTAGAACATATAACTGCACCAGACAAGGGAAAATAAAACGTAGAAATATTACCTTGTAATAAACACTGTTAATGCCTGCATCAAACACCACTTACACCCTAATAAGACAGGTTTGCTGGAATTATAGTGCTTTATAATGGCAATTTGGATCCCCAGGCAGTGCAGCAAGGTGTGATTGGATTGTTCTTATTACCCAGGCTGTAACCTCCCCGACTGAACCCTGTTCTACACAAATACTGGTGGAACGATTCCTCCCTATCCTTTCCCTACACCTTGATTATTCTTTTCCTGCACTAGTAAATCGTTTTTGTTTTTTTCACCACAATCAAGTCTTTCCTATCACTGTCCCTAGCGCCTGCAGACACATCTCCCTGCACTAAGCAAGCTGGTGAATGGCAGAATCTAAGATGGCAGCTGTATTTATAGGGCTGTGACATCACAGGGCTGGGTGGCTGCTGATTGGCTGCATGCATGTCAATATGGGTGACCCCGCCTTCCCAGAGTTCCTTGCCCCATGTCCTCACATGTGTAGCAGCCATTTTTGGAAGAAATGTGATTCAAGAAGAGCGGGGAAATTCTCATTCGTGAGAAATGAATTTTTCCTGAAATTCAGGTCGAATTCCACTTTGTCAACTTTGATTCACACATCTCTAATCCTAGTGCGTTTTTTTGTATACAGTTGCATTTTGTCATCACTTATGACAATTCATTATTATTTTTTGAATGGTAAGTTTGCCATTTTTTGAATGGTAAGTTTTAAGTCATAAATAGCAAAAAAAAAAAAAAAAATAAGAACAGGAGTATAGTGTCAAAAAATAAGGATATAAACATGTAATATGCAGAAAAGTAAAGCCACTCAATTTTGTTAACAAGGAATTAATGTCCAGCTTCATATGTATATTATAAACCATTGTATTAGGGATAATTTATTGTATTTTATTTTTTTTGCCATGCCAAAATTGCTTATATCCTTTTTTATACAAAATACCACCTATGTAATCACTAATGTATAGTTATTTCTATTATATTTTTTTTTATAATTTCTCTTTCTTTAGGGATTATAAGTTTTTTTAAAGGTCATATTTTTAGTGTAATCCTTGTTACAAAATTTTCTTTCTAGGTTTCTCTTCCTACTGGGCTTTGAATGGTGTAGCGGCCCCCACCCTGTACGTCCACCCGCTACACCATTCAAAGCCCAGTAGGAAAAGAAACCTAGAAAAGAAAATTTTGTAACAAGGATTCCACTAAAAATATGACCTATAAAAAACATATAATCCCTAAAAAAGAAGAAATTATTAAAAAACCTAAAATAATATAAATAACTATTCATTAGTGATTACATAGGTGGTATTTTATATAAAAAAGGGTATTAGCAATTTTGGCCTGAAAAAAAAAAAATACAATAAATCATCCCTAATACATGTTTATATCCTTATTTTTTGACACTATGTTTCTGTTTTTATTTTATGTTTGTTTTTTTATGCAAAAAAACGTACTGGGATGCAAAAAAAAAAAAATGCAGAGAAAACGCATAACAATTGCAATTAGAGATAAGCGAATCGAATCCGACGAAGTCGGCCAGTTTATGCCGAGACTCTGCCAGAAGTGAAGGCAGAGAAAATACTCCTGCACTATCTCCTCCTGATAAAAGTTGTCTCCCTCTTTTCCCCGATAGCTCCTGACGAGCCCAGACATTGGGCGAAACGCGTCGAGCCATGTGTTAGGGGATTTCGTTTAAAGGAGGAGGAACAGGCAGGATTTGCAGGCGGCGGTCTGTCACTCTGAATTAGCACCTCCTTGCCCAGCGTACCATCTGCAGGGAGTGTGGGGTAGAGATCACCAGCCAAAGCATCCACATAGTGGGCACGGGCTGATGGTCCTCCATTCCAACACTGTTCTACTCCCTGGCTGGATACTGCAGGCATAGTGGGGGAGGTTTTCTGCTAAGGTGACAGATAGGGTTTATGGTGTACGGTACATCACAGGGGCTGATCCATTATTAGATTATCAATTCAGCCCCTCTGTGACTACCCTATCCCAATTGTGTATCTTGAGGTGCCTGCACTCAACGTGTATCCTGTGGACTGGTGGTCCTACTTGCGCCCAAGGGGCCACCTCGACACCCTCCTTGTGTGTCTAGTTTTGCAGGCACTCAAACCAATCTTTTTAGTATAGTGTGATATTCCCTGCTACTAGCAGTGTTTTAAAGGATATAATAAAAGTTACATTTTAGGTTTTCCTTATTTAGCGTCCCTCATTTCAGTGAGCTACATTATCCTGGGTACGCCTACCATTCTAAATTTATTTGGAATCCGACGAAGTGGAATTAAATCCAAATTTCAGGGAAAATTCTATTTGCAACTAATGCAAATTTCCTCGCGCTTCATGGTAACAAATCACAATTTTTCCTAAAATGGCAGCCACACGTCGGAGGACTGAGGACATGGGGCAAGGAACTCTGGGAAGGCGGGAACACTAAGATTGACATGCATGCATGCAGCCAATCAGCCAGCCCTGTGATGTCAATGCCCTATAAATACGGCAGCCATTTTAGATTCTGACAGCGTTGGAAAAACGTAATTGTGAAAAACAAAAATATGAAAAAACGATTTTTAAGTGCAGGGAAAGGATAGGGAAGAATCTTTCACAGCATATTAGTGAAGGGAGAGATGTCAGAATGCGCTAGGAACAGTGCTAGAAAAGCAATTTACAAGTGCAGGGAAAGATAATTTGGGAATCCAAATTAGAGTTGAGTGAACCCAAACTGTAAAGTTCAGGATCGTACTGAACATTGCGGTTTTTCGCACCCGGACCCGAATCCGAACATTTCCGTAAAAGTTCCGGTTCGTTGTTCGGCAATTTCTTTCGGCTTTTTGAAAGGCTGCAGGGCAGCCAATCAACAAGAGTTTCACCACTTTGCCCAAAGAAGCCATCACAGCCATGCCTACTATTGACATGGCTGTAATTGGCTAAGTGCAGCATGTGACCCAGCCTCTATTTAAGCTGGAGTCACATAGCGCCGCACGTCACTCTGCTCTTCTCAGTGTAGGGATAGTTGTAGCATCCCCAAGTCAGAGCAATGTGTGGAACTAACCTGGGGAATGCCAGTGATGGAGAGGCCGGCACGCTGTTCCTCTGGGGCACTCTCTGGGTTCTTGAGGGACACAGCCAGGTGGAATGCGAGGTGCCCTTGGTGTTGTAGTTTAACGTGCCTATGGCTGAGTCTCTGAGGTGTCGTGACGCCAGTGCCAGTAAACGGTGGCACACCGTATTTATAGTAGGAATAACAGAGGTGCAGACTTGTAACTTGAAAACAGAATTCCAACTTTACTGAGAACAGTGGAAATTACAGCAGGCAACCTCTTAACACAGTTCTTGTTGCAGAAAATAGACGTTTGTACAGTCGCAGTTACAGCAGGCTTACATCCAGCAAGGTATAACAGAGGGTAAAATAACAGGACTTAGAATTGCAGGTGAACCTTACTTTCTTCCTGACTTGTCCTGACTGGAATTGATGCTTCAAGGCCCCAATGCCCTACTTCTGGCTTATATCCTTGAATCTCCAGTTGACAGTGTACCTCCTCTTGACATTCAGTACCTCTTGCTCTAGGGATTGCCTCTGCTTGACTTCTGCTGACTTGCTCAGGCCTGAGACATGTGGCCTACACAGACTCCAGGGTCTGCACTAACACTAGCCTGCCTTGGCCTACCTATATATATCCCTGCTCACCAGTTCCCTAGTGGTCTAATACCTACATGACGACCTTCACATTGCTGCAGGCAATTATATGAAACACTTAAAGGAACATAACAGATTGGTAGTAAGCGGGTATTAAAGTGCCCGTATACTGCATACCCACGACTTTAAACTGAGTACGACCTCGTACTCCCACGAGAGCCCACCCAGCTGGATTCTTCTCCTGAAAGACAAAAGGAAACATGCAGGCATACATAGACACATATAAATGACATCTGCATAAGTAATCATATCAGGTCCAGCTGGAAAAGGTGGAGCCGCGGTGACAAGAGCGGCGTCCTCTGCTTGCAGGCTATTAATGCAGAGCTGTGATGCTGACCTGGTACAGCAAATCAATGGTTAACACCAGGATAGTCCATAAGAGAATGCCAGAGTCCATAATAAGAACATAATAAAACATCACATAGTCCATATGAAAATGTATAAGTCCATAATAAGAACATATCACAGAGGCTCGCACACAGGGAGTCCATCTCTGGGCACAAAGACTTAAAAGGATGATGCTCACACAGAGGTTTCCTGTCGGGAAACACTTCCAGTACAGTCATAGTTTTCAAAGCGTACTGGTAGCGCCCCTTGTAGACCGGGTAGACCTCCTTAGGGCCAAGGTCTCCTCTTGCCCGGATACAGGGGGACAAGAAGGATCCACATCAGTGGGACCCCTTTCAGTAGCACCCTGAGCGGGGCCTGCTACGGTTGCAGGTTCAGCAGGTGCGGGGCAGGCACCCCAAAGTTTAACCAGGGTGTAAGGAACCAGTGGAGCGGCTCAGGATCATTCAGCAAATCCGCTATGGCCTGCATAGGTTCAGCAGGCCGAGCAATGGAATCTGACTCAGAAGACTCGGATCCGGAATCTCCAACAACAGCCTCCTTGTCACTGCAGAGTTTTAGGCGGTTTCTGTGAACAATTTGGGGACCCTTACCCTCTCTGGTGACCTCATAGGTATGAGTTTCAGCATTAGGGATGGCAGACACAAGATAGGAGTTCTCTCCCATTTACTGTCCAGCTTACTGGTACGGTGATTGTTCTTCAACCACACGGTGTCCCCACAACCAAGGGCTCTGCATGGGCCGCCAAATCATAGTCTTTTTGTTGTCGCTCCCGGGCACCTTCCATGCGCTCCTGGACAATTTCTTTGGCATTAAGCAAGCGCCTTTGATGTTCCGTTACCCAGTCAGTTTTAGGCAGGGGATTAATGTCATCCAGCACTTGTACATCCAGGGAATGATCTGCAGGCAATTTACCCTGACGCCCAAACAGCAGGTAGAAAGGAGTGTAGCCAGTGGAACAATGGATAGTATTATTGTACGTATACATGAGCTGTGGTAGCAGGTTAGGCCAGTCTCCTCTGGTCTCAGGAGGCACGGCTCTCAACATTTCAATCAAGGTCTGATTCATCTTTTCACAGAGTCCATTACCTTGTGGATGATAGGCCGTGGTCCGGACCTTTTGGCAATTGTGTAGTCGGCACAGCTCCTGGAACAGATGAGACTCAAGCGCAGACCCCTGGTCGGTGAGGATCTTCTCTGGGCAGCCGTAAGGCAGGAGGAAGTGTTTCCAGAACAATTCAGCGGTCGTCTTGGCTGTCAGGTCCTTCACAGGCACTGCTACGGCAAACTTAGTGAAATGATCAATAATAGTCATAGCATAGGCATACCCTGAGTGACTGGGCTCTAACTTTACGTGATCAATAGCAACCAGTTCAAGAGGGGCGGTACTTATAATAGGGTGCAGCGGTGCTCTCTGATCATGGTGTTCACCTCTCTTTAGGGCACAGGCTGTACATTCCCGACACCATTTCTCAATGTCCTCTCTGATTCCAACCCAGTAGAACCGCCTACGGATAGTGGCCTCAGTCTTTTGCACCCCAAAATGTCCAGACCTGTCATGATACATTTCTAAAACCATACCTGCATCACGACGTGGGATGAGGATCTGGTGCACTCTGTCGTTTGACACTGGATCCAGGCTTCGTCGCAGCAACAGGCCTTTCCGAAGGAACAGTTGTTGACGTTGCCTCCACAATTTGATGAGTTCTGGGTCTGCGGTCTTTCGCCGAATTCTTTCAGGGTTCTGCCACTGATGAAGAAGTCCAGCAGTTCACCGAGAACTCTACTCTCTGATTGCAACTTAATCCACTTTTCTTCTCTGGATGCAGGCTTATCAAAGGATGGAGGGTCAGAGGTTCCACTGTTGGCAGCTTGAGCTTGGTCCTGTTGAGCAAACCTGTTATAAAATGCTGGCATCTCCACATCTTCCCAGGCATCCCGTTTGTCATCTGGTGCTATTTCAGTGGGGAGCCTTGACAGGGCATCAGCATTATCGTTTGAGCGGCCAGCCCGGTATTTTACAGTGAAGTCGTAATTAGCAAGGCGGGAGGCCCATCTCTGTTCTAAGGCCCCCAGTTTAGCGGTATTCAGGTGGGCCAGAGGATTATTATCAGTGAAGGCAATAAATGGAGTAGCAGCCAAATAGTCTTTGAATTTTTCTGTTACCGCCCACACTAAGGCCAGAAACTCTAATTTGAAAGAGCTGTAATTCTGATCATTCTTTTCAGCTCCTTTAAGGACCGGCTGGCGTAAGCTATCACCCTCTCTTTCCCTTCTTGCACTTGAGCCAGCACTGCTCCCAGGCCTTTCTTACTGGCATCTGTGTAAAGGTGAAATGGCTTACTGTAATCTGGGTACCCCAGCACAGGAGGTTCAGTCAACTTCTTCTTTAATAACTGAAATGCAACCTCCCTCTCTTCATTCCATTCAATGGGGACAGGAGTCTTTGGGCTCTTTTTGGTTGCCCCCTCAGGAGTTCCTGGATTGGATCCGCTATTTGAGCGAAGTGGGGGATAAAGCGCCGGTAGTAGCCAGCGAAGCTAAGGAAACTCCTCACTTCCTTCACTGTAGTGGGGACCGGCCAATTTCGGACAGCAGCCAACTTATCAGGATCAGGCTGGACCCCCTCTGCGCTTACAACATGTCCCAAGTATTTTACAGCAGGTTTCAGCAGGTGACATTTGGACGGTTTAATCTTGAGGCCGTATTTAATAAGGATTTCAAACACCTCAGCTAAATGCTTTAAATGGTCCTCATACGTTTTAGAATAGATGATAACGTCATCCAGGTACAACAGCACCGTCTCAAAGTTCTTATGGCCTAAGCACCGCTCCATTAATCTTTGAAAGGTCCGGGGGCATTACACAGTCCAAATGGCATGCAATTAAATTCAAACAGGCCCATAGGGGTGGTGAAAGCAGTCTTTTCCCTATCTTCAGGGGCCATGGGCACTTGCCAATATCCGCTGGTTAAATCTAAGGTGGAGAAATAGGCGGAGGAGCCTAGAGCAGTTAGGGACTCCTCAATGCGTGGCAATGGATAGGCATCTTTGTGAGTGATCTGATTTATCTTTCTATAGTCTACACAAAACCGGATGCCACCATCTTTCTTTTTACTAAAACCAGGGGGCAGCCCAGGGACTACGACTGTCCCGGATTACGTTTGAGTCTTTCATTTCTTGGATCATCTCTTTAACAGTTTGGTATGAAGTTGGTGGTATGGGTCTATACCTCTCTTTAATGGGAGGATGAGAGCCAGTGGGTATGGTGTGTTGGATGACACTGACCTCTCCATAGTCCGTTGCATGCTTACTGAAGGCTTGATGGTGTTGCTTTACTAGGTTCAGGAGTCCCTCTAGTTGATATTGCGGGGTAGCTTCGTCCCGACATGGAGTTCCTTCCACCAGGGCACTGGAGAGTCGTCCGCAGGAAGAGGTCCTCAGTGGCAGCTGATGGCTCCTCGGTGACAGGCAGGCGGATGACATCCTGGAAGGATACCTGGGAAAGCTGGGCAACAGGACAGTGCTTAGTAAGCACAGCAGGATGATCGCTGAGGTTAATCAGACGGACAGGTACTTTACCTTGGGAGACGGTCGCCAGGCACTTGGCAGCTCTCACATATGGGTAGTTCTCCATCTGGACAGGCTCCACCAGGGCCGGATAATCTTGGCCCTGGACTCCCAGGATAGCACGGCACCACAGGAGGTTTGAGAGTTTGGAGGTAGAGTCACTGGTCTATTATCACGGATCCTGGCGGTGCAGATCTCTCCTTTTTCATTTGCAAACCTCTGCTGAGCACACAGTGCGCTGATAGTCTTTTGAAGGACCTTCTTGGAGGCAGAGGAAGCTGCAGGCAGGGACTGATGGAGAGCTTCAAGTACCTCAGGGTAGCAATTTTTGAAAACATTAGTCCCAACAATCACAGGGTGACCCCCTTTATCCCCGGTTTGTACCACGATCACTCCTTGCTGTGGTAAAGTGGCTTCACCCACCTGGGCGTGGGTTCCCAGTATCCATGGACTTTTATGGAGCTTACCATTTGCTTGCAATTATCTCCAACCAGGACTCAGGTGGCTGGGTAAGCAGGCTGGAACTCAGAACTGATTAAAGGTGGACTGCTGAATAGTGGTGACTTGAGATCCAGTGTCCAGCAACGCTTCAAAGGCACTCCATTGATCCGGACGTTTATTTTGGGACGGGACCCCACATAGCAGGGCATCAGTTTGGATCCCTTGGACCTGTTGTTCTACCTCCCGAGGGCGGTCCTCAGCCTCGAGGGTGACCGTTTAACTGCCAGCAAGTAGATTCAGTATGACCCAACTTTTTGCAGTAATTACAGGAAGGCCGCTTGCGGTTCCTAAACCGGTCACTTGGAGCGTCTTCCAGGATCTCTGGGATAAACTTCTTGATACGCAGGGGCCAGGCTTTTGAGGCAAAGGAGTTCATCTTCCAGCATTAAGGGTTTCTCCCACTCTTCCAGTTTCCTGCAGACTTTTTCCAGGCTCTTAGTGAGGTAATTGACCTGTTCCATCAGAGCAGCTACTGTATCAGGAACTGGAGTCTGGGTGGCTTGGCTGGCCCCTGGCAGTCTGGTATCCATCAGCTTAGGATTACGGACAGGAGGCTCGGGATGGGCCACTGGTTCCGTTGGCAGATGTTGTCCCAGAATACTGATGGCCAGTTCCTTAAAGTCCAGGAAAATACTGTTAGGGTGCTGAGCCGACAACATTTTCAATTGTGTTTTTAAAGATTCGCTATTCACACCACGCAATCAGTTGTTCTCTCAGAATTTGATCCTGGGTGTCAACCTCTCTAGGGTCTATATGAATGACGGCCCTCCAGGCCTCTTGGAGAGATAAAGCAAAATCACGGAGTGACTCACCCAGGCTTTTGTTTCTTACTGAAGAAGCGCATCTTTATTTCAGACACCGTCCTGACTTCAAAGGTAGTGCTGAGGCGGTCGAAGATCTGCTCTATGGTACTCCTCTCAGAACTGGGCCAGGACATGACTTCTCGACGGGCCGCTCCTTCCAACTGGGCTAACAGAATCTCCATTTGCTGCTCCGGGTTAATAGGATAGAGCCGGAACAGAGCCAGGATTTTGTCTTGGAAGTCTTTTTAAATTATGAGCCTCCCGGCGTGGCGGGAAACCATGGAGCCCCAAAATAGTATGGCATCGTCAGCGGCATCATGTTGGCAGGCGCAATACCGTTGGTGGCCACTGGCTCCTGGGGGCAGGCTGCTCGGCTACTTCTGAGTCCGACATGATGCAGATTAATTGGTTGAGCGGTCCCTTTGAGAGGTAGCGATAGGTCCGATGTCGCGCTGGCTGGGTTACTGGCGGTGAGCGCAGATCGATGGACAGAGTCGGTATCCCCTTTTGGGCCTTACTAACCAGGCGACCCCTCTCCGGTGTAGAGTTATTTCTTCCAGGAGTTTGTACTTACTCGGTGCAGGCGGTCCAAATCTCGCGAGATCCGGAAGGGCGTCTTGAGAATCCCTGCGCAGCGTCCCTTCCAGCGGGGCGTCGGGCTGGAGGCGGAGCTTCGGACTTGCTCGACGGGGAACAGCGTCTGCGTTCTTCCAAGTCAAAGGTAGGTGGAGTCCAGCTTGGGAAATTTGCATAAGGTGGTGGCGCTGCAGAGTTTGGCGCTAAGTTTTCCGCCAGCGATGAGTAGTGATGGCGCAGTAGATACGTCCACAGTTCAGGCGGCCATCTTGGGCGCCATGATGCATCAATTCAATGACAGCAAGCTGCGGTAGTAAAACAGCATAAAGTCCACAAAAATGCACTTTGAAGTGGCGATTTTCTTCCTCTTGATAGCGCAACACTGCCCAAGCGCTTTTAGAGTTTTGGGACACTTTTCTGTACGTTTTAGGTCCATAAGTTTACTTCAAATAAACAGGCGTTTTGTCACTTGGCAAACTGGTTAAGGCACAAAGTTCACGTTTTGCTCACAGTCCGTAAAGCGTCGTCGAATCCTGTTCGTGACGCCAAAATGCTAGCATCCCAAGTCAGAGCAATGTTGGAACTAACCTGGGGAATGCCAGTGATGGAGAGGCCGGCACGCTGTTCCTCTAGGGCACTCTCTGGGTTCTTGAGGGACACAGCCAGGTGGAATGCGAGGTGCCCTTGGTGTTGTAGTTTAACGTGCCTATGGCTGAGTCTCTGAGGTGTCGTGACGCCAGTGCCAGTAGCGGTGGCACACCGTATTTATAGTAGGAATAACAGAGGTGCAGACTTGTAACTTGAAAACAGAATTCCAACTTTACTGAGAACAGTGGAAATTACAGCAGGCAACCTCTTAACACAGTCCTTGTTGCAGAAAATAAGACGTTTGTGCAGTCGCAGTTACAGCAGGCTTACATCCAGCAAGGTATAACAGAGGGTAAAATAACAGGACTTAGAATTGCAGGTGAACCTTACTTTCTTCCTGACTTGTCCTGACTGGAATTGATGCTTCAAGGCCTAATGCCCTACTTCTGGCTTATATCCTTGAATCTCCAGTTGACAGTGTACCTCCTCTTGACATTCAGTACCTCTTGCTCTAGGGATTGCCTCTGCTTGACTTCTGCTGACTTGCTCAGGCCTGAGACATGTGGCCTACACAGACTCCAGGGTCTGCACTAACACTAGCCTGCCTTGGCCTACCTATATATATCCCTGCTCACCAGTTCCCCTAGTGGTCTAATACCTACATGACGACCTTCACATTGCTGCAGGCAATTATATGAAACACTTAAAGGAACATAACAGATTGGTAGTAAACGGGTATTAAAGTGCCCGTATACTGCATAGTATGCTGCCGCTTCTGTGAGGGACAGATTAGGGAAGAAATCTGTTGAACTTGGTGGTGTTAACTCTTCAAACTACAGCAATTATTGAGGGTGCTATGCTACATATTTGTAACCAGCCCTGAGCCCAGTGACACTGAAAAATATTTTTTAATCCATCTGTTACTGAGGTGGGGTCAGCGGCCATTTTAGCAACTGCAGTGTCCTTGGAACTGCATGTGACCTGCATGTGTGCCAGTCTGCCAGGGACATCAGTCTAATTATTTTTTGGTAGCTCAGTGGAGGAAAAATTCCTTTTTTCTGGCAGGTCAAGTCCCCCTACATTACCTATTCTATAATTTTGGGGTGACATAGTACATTTCTGTATTTGGGGGAATAAACCCGTACTGTCGTACCAAAGAGCAAGTTTGCATACACAGCTGAAAAATCCATTTTAAAATTTTGTGGTGACGTAGTGCATTTCTGTAGTTGCTGTAATAAACCCGTACCACATAGCACGTTTGCATACACCGCTGAAAAACCTATTTTAAAATGTTACTGTAATAAACCTGTACTGTCGTACCACAGAGCATGTTTGCATACACCGCTGAAAAACCTGTTTTATTATTTTTGGGGTGATATAGTGCATTTCTGTAGTTGCTGTAATGAACCCGAACTGTCGTACCACAGAGCACTTTTGCATACAATGCTTAAAAACCTGTTTTATAATATTTCGGGTGAGATAGTGCATTTCTGTAGTTGGGTTAAGAAACCCATACTGTTGTGCCACAGAGCACATTTGCGTACAATGCTGAAAATCCTATTTTAAAATTTAGCAGCGACATACACCATTTGTGCATTTTGGGGCATAAAAATGTTCCACGGAGCAGTTTTTCATACAACGCACAAAAACGTATTTTAAAATTTTGCAGTGACATACCGCATTTCTGTATTTTGGGGAAATGAACCCATATTGTTGTTCCACAGAGCACTTTGGCATACAACGCACAAAAACCTATTTTAAAATTTAGCAGTGACATACTGCATTTCTGTAGTTTGTTGCAAACACACTGGTTTTGTGGTAGATAGCACATTAGCGGTGTACGCTGCATTTCTGACAAATTAAACTGTTAACTTCTGCTTTTACATGGTTGGTTTGAAAAATAAAATTTTTAGTGATAGTGAAGTAATTGTATTAAATTGCTCGGTTACACTGTTGTGTGACCAAAAGAAATTTATTATGTTTATGACACGGGCACTGCCTTACTATTAGTGAACTTGATTGTTGACTATTGGAGGAAAAATTGAGACAGGAGATAAACCATCTGTTAGTTTGGTGGGTGAACGCAAATACTGATGTGAACATCAGATAAGGGACGTGGGCATGGTCGTGGTGGTGTTGGTGAAGCTCCTGTTGCCGGGAGAGGAAGTGGCCGTTCAGCGCCAACTACAGGTCCAAGTGAAACACCTTCCTCAGGTGTGAGTAGGCGACAGAACCTGCAGCGTTATTTGGTAGGCCCGAATGCCGCTCTACGAATGGTGAGGCCAGAACAAGTACAGGCGATAGTAGATTGGGTGGCTAACAGTGGCGCCAGTTCCTTCACAGTATCTCCCACGCAGTCCTCTGCAGAAAGCTCAGAGTTGGCACCTGCAGCCCATGCCCATCAGTCTTTCACCTCACCCCCTTGCAAATCAGCCAAGCAATCTGAGCCCCAAGTCATGCAGCAGTCTCTATCAGCCAAGCAATCTGAGCCCCAAGTCATGCAGCAGTCTCTTATGCTTTTTGATGACTGCTGGCAGGGTTTACCAGGGCCATAACCATAGTCCTGCCCCAGAAGTGGAAGAGATTGAGTGCATGGATGCCCAACCACTTAGGTTTGAGGATGAGGACATGGTAAGACCACCGCAGCACGTCTCTGATGATGACGAAACACAGGTGCAAACTGCTGCGGCTTTCTGCAGTTTGCAGACCGACAAAGAGGGCAGGGGTGAAGACTGGGTGGAAGATGATGTTGAGAACGATGAGATCCTACACCCCAAAATATACCACTTAAATCCATGTTATTTATTGTGGTGAAAAAATCATTTTTTAAGGCCAGGAATTACCTTTGGGGCCTGCGCTGCATATGTGCCGGGGCCAATAATATAGTTTATCCATCTGGGAGTTCAGGGGTTGACATATTCCAATTTTTTTTGCCTGGGTGCCAGGGGTCTACATTTTTAAAAATCGTTTGTTCCATTGGTGGGTGACAAACCCTGTTTTGATGTGAATTAACCCCTCCTCTGTCCGGGTGCCAGGGGCCTACATTTATAAAAATCGCCTGTTCCATTGGTGGGTGACATGAACCCCATTTTGCCGTGAATAAACCCCCGCTCTGCCTGGATGCCAGGGGCCTACATTTTTAAAAATAGTCTGTTCTTTTGGTGGGTGAGATGAACCCAGTTTTGCCATGAATTAACCCCTCCTCTGCCTGGGTGCCAGGGGCCTACATTTTTTAAAATCATCTGTTCCATTGGTGGGTGACACAACCCCATTTTGCCATGAATTAACCCCTCCTCTGCCTGGGTGTCAGGGGCCTACATTTCTAAAAATTGCCTGTTCCATTGGTGGGTGATATGAACCCCGTTTTGCCATGAATAAGCTCCTCCTCTGCCTGGGTGCCAGGGGCCTACATTTTAAAAAATCATCTGTTCCATTGGTGGATGATATGAACCTCGTTTTGCCAGTGAAAAACCCCTGCTATGCATTGCTGACAGGGAACCAAATTTGGTAAAAACGTCTGTTAACAATCGAAAGATGCGTGACTACAAACACACGCTGGTAGACGCGCTGCTGATGGCATTCCCACCTGATGCCTCCTCAACCTCCTACTTCACATCCATTTCCTCCTCCTAGATCAAGATTTTGATTTTTAATTTTTATTTATTTTATTGTATTTTAAGTCATTTCCCTATTCACATTTGTTTGCAGAGCACTTGCACACATTTTGCTGCCTTTTGCAGCCCTCTAGCCCTTTCCAGGTCTTTTTTACAGCCATTTTAGTGCCCAAAAGTTTGGGTCCCCATTGACTTTAATTGGGTTCGGGTTCGGGGTCAAGTTCGGGTTAAGTTCAGATCCCGAACCCAAACCTTTTTGTAATGTTCGGCTGAACCCGTCGAACCTGAACTTCCAGGTGTCCGCTCAACTCTAATCCAAATAGATATTATACAGCTCTGTCATTTCAGAAATTTGTTCTTGGGGTGCAAGTGCTATGTTGAAAAGCCTTTAGTGGCTTATATCTGTGGAAAAAGAAAAATATATAAGTAGTTCACTTCTGCAGTTTTATGTGCTAAAAGCGTTTAGTGGGGTATTTCCATACTAAAAGAAAAATATATACGCAGTTCACTGTTGCCGTTATTTGCGGTAAAAGCATTTAGTGGCCTATTTCATTACAAAAAGAAAAATATGTACACAGTTCACTTCTGCAGCTATATGTGCAGAGAGCGTTTAGTGAGGTATTTCTGTACTACAAGAAAAATATATACGCAGTTGACTGTTGCCGTTATTTGCGGTAAAAGCATTTAGTGGCCTATTTCAGTACAAAAATATATATGCAGGTCACTTCTGCAGCTATATGTGGTGAAAGTGTTTAGAGACGTATTTCTGTACTACAAGAAAAATATATACAAAGGTCACCTTTGCCGCTATATGTGGTGAAAGCGATTAGAGACGTATTTTTGTACTACAAGAAAAATATGTACGCAGTTCACTGCTGCCGTTATTTGCGGTAAAAGCGTTTAGTAGCCTATTTCATTACAAAAAGGAAAATATGTACGCAGTTCACTTCTGCAGCTATATGTGCTAAGAGCGTTTAGTGACATATTTCTGTGATACAAGAAAAATGTATACGCAGTTTACTTCTGCAGTTATTTGGGATTAAAAGTGTTTAATGACTAGAGATGGCCCGAACTATCCGCCGGCGAACAGTTCCCGGTGAACATAGCTTGTTCGCATTCGCCGCAGCGGGCGAACACATGCGATGTTCGGTCCGCCCCCTATACATCATCATTGAGTAAACTTTGACCCTGTACCTCACAGTCAGCAGACACATTCCAGCCAATCAGCAGCATACCCTCCCTCCCAGACCCTCCCATCTCCTGAACAGCATCCATTTTAGATTCATTCGGAAGCTGCAGTCTTAGTGAGAGGAGGGAGAGTGTAGTTGCTGCTGACTTGATTGGGAAATCGATAGCTAGGCTAGTGAATTCAGTGTCCACTCCAGTCCTGAAAGACTCATCTGATCTCTGCTGTAAGGACAGCGTCCTGACAGCACCCCAAATAGCCCTTTTTAGGGCTGCAACATTAGTCTGCTTTTTTTTTTCTCCATATATATATTGCAGTTGCCTGGCCTGCCTGTGTGTGAGAAGCTGCAGGCCCACAGACTGTAGTGTGCCCACTGCCACTGCCCACCCCTGTCATCCCGTTTGGCACAGGACTTGGCATCAAAAAAAGGCATTTAATTTTTACACTTTAGTGTAATTTCAGTTGCTTGCCTGCTAGTGTGTGTCAGGCCGACTTCCACTGACTGTAATGCGCCTACTGCCAGTGCCCACCCCTGTCATACCGTGTGGCACAGGACTTTGCATCAAAAAAGGCTTTTAATTTTTACACTTTAGTTTTATTTCAGTTGTTTGCCTGCTAGTGTGTGTCAGGCCGACTTCCACTGACTGTAGTGTGCCCACTGCCAGTGCCCACCCCTGTCATACCGTGTGGCACAGGACTTTGCATCAAAAAAAGACATTTCATTTTTACACTTTAGCGTAATTTCAGTTGCTTGCCTGCTAGTGTGCGTCAGGCCGACTTCCACTGACTGTAGTGTGCCCACTGCCAGTTCCCACCCCTGTCATACCGTGTGGCACAGGACTTTGCATCAAAAAAAGACATTTCATTTTTACACTTTAGTGTAATTTCAGTTGCTTGCCTGCTAGTGCATGGCACATGTGTTGAATCTCATCGTACAATGTTTTGTGTCTAAGTACCCAGGCTTACAGGACGTCCTCAAGCAGGCCAGGAAGGTGTGTGGCCATTTCAGGCATTCCTACACGGCCATGGCACACTTTTCCGATATTCAGCGGCAAAACAACATGCCAGTGAGGCGCTTGATATGCGACAGCCCGACACGTTGGAATTCAATACTCTTAATGTTCGACCGCCTGCTCCAACAAGAAAAAGCCGTCAACGAGTATTTGTATGACTGGGTTGCTAGGACAGCCTCTGCGGAGCTGGGAATTTTTTTGCCACGTTACTGGACACTCATGTGCAATGCCTGTAGGCTCATGCGTCCTTTTGAGGAGGTGACAAACCTAGTCAGTCGCACCGAAGGCACCATCAGCGACCTCATCCCATTTGTTTTCTTCCTGGAGCGTGCCCTGCGAAGAGTGCTGGATCAGGCTGTAGATGAGCGCGAAGAGGAAGAGTTGTGGTCACCATCACCACCAGAAACAGCCTTGTCATCATCGGTTGCCGGACCTGCGGCAACGCTGGAAGAGGAGTATGAGGAAGAGGAGTCAGAGGAGGAATGTGGCGGCTTTGAGGAGGAGGAAGACCAACCACAGCAGGCACCCCATGGTGCTCGTTGTTGTCACCTATCTGGGACCCATGGTGTTGTACGTGGCTGGGGGGAAGAACAGACCGTCAATGACATCAGTGAGGACGAGGAAATGAGTAGCTCTGCATCCAACCTTGTTCAAATGGGGTCTTTCATGCTGTCATGTCTGTTGAGGGACCCACGTATAAAAAGGATGAAGGAGAACGATCTGTACTGGGTGGCCACGCTACTAGACCCCCGGTATAAGCAGAAAGTGGCAGAAATGTTACCAAATTACCGAAAGTCGGAAAGGATGCAGCAGTTCAAAACCAAACAAAAAAATATGCTTTACACAGATTATAAGGGGGATGTCACAGCACAACGGGAATCTAACAGGGGAAGAGGTGAGTGTAATCCTCCTCCTACCACAGCGGCAAGGACTGGACGATTTACAGATGTGTTGTTGATGGAGGACATGCGGAGCTTTTTCTACTCATCGCCACAGCCCTTCGGGATCCAGCCTTAGAAAACGACTCGACCGACAGGTAGCAGACTACCTCGCCTTAACAGCAGATATCAACACTCTGAGGAGCAATGAACCCCTTCACTACCGGGTGCACAGGCGTGACCTGTGGCCTGAGCTATCCCAGTTCGCGATAGAACTTCTGGCCTGCCCTGCTTCAAGTGTCCTGTCAGAAAGGACCTTCAGTGCAGCAGGAGGCATTGTCACTGACAAGAGAAGTCGCCTCGGTCAAAAAAGTGTTGATTACCTCACCTTCATAAAGATGAATGAGGCATGGATCCCGAAGGGACTGACAGTGGGGGATACGTTTGACTAACAAAAGGCCTGATTACATGCCTTGGCCTCAAAATGGTCCCCACGCTGCTGTATTTAATGTCTGCATACCGGATGACTTACTCGTGAATTCTCCACCACCAACTAGGGTTCAAGCCACAATGTTTTAGTCACTTTTCTGCCTGGAAAACATAAATTTTTCCGGCCGCTGCTACAATAGCGGCTGCAACAATGCCATTATTTTTCAGGCATGTGTACATGCCTAATTTTTCTGTCCTATGGTGCGGCACTGTGACTGCAAAAACAAACAAAAAAAAAGGCACATACAAGTGTCAATTCCCCTTCGTGATCGTTACCTTGTTGTGGTGAAGGGGCTTTCGTATCACAATGAAGCAATCATCACCTCTATGAGTGTGTTGGCAATGTTGCCCCACCCCAGATGATAAGGCCGTTGCTTCATTATGGTCAGACCAAAAGCGATCGGATGGCTGGATAATATTTTATAGAAAAAACATTAATTTACCTTTTTTTTTTTTTATATGTTGTATGGGTTTTTAATACATAAAATAAAAAATCATAATAAAGTCTCTTAATAGTTTATTTGAAATAATGCAGACAATTAAAAAAATCCCCATCAATTCCAGCTCAGAACTAAATTATTTCATGATGTCATAATGGTTTGCTAATTCGACAATGGTTAATCAATTGACCGGATAGGGTACGTAACAGGGATTAAACTGATAGGAATAGTACTAGTTAAGACACCACTCATATAGGGTGTGCACGCGCAGTGCCCCAATTTTGGAGTACGAGGACCGACCAAGCTGCTTTTTTCATCTCCCGTTTCCTGAAATCAATTCAGTTTGGTGTATGAGAGTTTGGTCTGTCACTGTGAAGGCAGTCGAAGGAACCCGACCTAAAATTTTTTTCACAAAAGGCAATCCCTGATATGGGATGTAACAGGGATTAAACTGATGAGAATAGTACTACAGAAAATACCACTCACATCGGGTTTGACAGTAAATTGCACGCCGCAGACGCAGTCACCGTGGATTAAAACAGAGTGGAGGGAGCCAGCGTTTTTTTAACCATCTCCCCGTTCAAAAAATCAATTCAATAAATGGCCCCCAGATTGGGGATGTTAGAGGGATTAAACTGATGAGAATAGTACTACAGAAAATACCACTCATATCGGGTGTGACAGTAAATTGCACGGCGCAGACGCAGTGGCCGTGGATTAAAACAGAGTGGAGGGAGCCAGCGTTTTTTTAACCATCTCCCCGTTCGAAAAATCAATTCAATAAATGGCCCCCAGGTTGGGGACGTTAGAGGGATTAAACTGATGAGAATAGTACTACAGAAAATACCACTCAAATCTGGTGTGACAGTAAATTGCACGCCGCAGACGCAGTGACCGTGGATAAAAACAAAAGGGAGGGAGACAGCGTTTTTTTAACCATCTCCCCGTTCGAAAAATCAATTCAATTCACCTTTCGGGGACCCTTGGTGTTGTACGTGGCTGGGTGGAGGAAGAAACCTTCAATGACATCACCGGGACATGGCTAGCTTGGTATCCAACCTTGTGCAAATGGGGAGTTTGCGGTTGTGCAAATGAACTGTTTGCGGTTGTTTGCGGTGCATTAAAAGGGGAGTTTGGTCTGTCAATGTCTGTAAAGTGGGCGTAACCCTTACACTACCTGATCGATACAACATCATACCTGATCGTATACATACACTGGATGTTTTAAAGCATGTTATTCCAAACAATTTAGGAATGTTAGTTGATTTATGCCCTTTATGGATTAAAACCCGACTCTGCGTCCACTACGTAATTTTCCATGGGAGTTTTGCCATAGATCCCCCTCCGGCATGCCACAGTCCAGGTGTTAGACCCCTTGAAACAACTCTTCCATCACTATTGTGGCCAGAAAGAGTCCCTGTGGGTTTTAAAATTCGCCTGCCAATTGAAGTCTATGGCGGTTCTCCCGGTTCGCCTGTTCGCGAACATTTGCGGAAGTTCGCGTTCGCTGTTCGCGAACAGAAAATTTTATGTTCGCGACATCATTATTAGTGACATATTTTTGCACTACAAGAAAAATATATATGCAGTTCACTTCTGCAGCTATATGTGGTGTAAGCGTTTAGTGACGTATTTCTGTAGTACAAGAAAAATATATATGCAGCTCACTTCTCCAGCTATATGTGCTGAGAGCGTTTAGTGACATATTTCTGTGATACAAGAAAAATGTATACACATTTCACTGTTGCCGTTATTTGCGGTAAAAGCGTTTAGTGGCCTATTTCATTGCAAAAAAAATAAAAAATAAAATATATATATATATATATATATATATATACAGCTGAAGATTCAGGCTGCACACCAAACTCGATAGCGGAGTGCCAGCGGCCCACACCCAGACTACGGTGTTAGCACACAGAACTTCGTAAAAAGCCACGGCACATCAATTAATGAAAGAATCGTGATCTTTATTCACCCATCTAGGCGTTTGGTCCACTGCTGGGACCCTGTCAAGGTCCCAGCAAGTGGACCAGACGTCGCTAGATGAGTGAATAAAGATCACGATTCTTTTCATTAATTGATGTGCCGTAGCTTTTACGAAGTTCTATATATATATATATATATATATATATTGTAATAGGGAAGACCGCTTCAATAACCAGGTGCATGAGCCGGCCCAGGGTTAACGAAAACAGGTGTTTATTTTCCAAAACGAAAAATAGGTACAGCTTCCAGCAGCCAAGGACATAAGAAACCAACTTAAAGTCTGCTTGGTTCAGTACAACATAAACAGTAGAACAGTCCACACTCCAAATAAAGGTATTACTGTTTTACCCAGGGGCTTTAGACCGTGGTAGCTTGCAGTCAGCTTTCCAGCCAAACTTCTCACGCACCCTCAGCTTCCAGCTCTGCTCACACCAACAGCAGTATGTCCACACTCCACACCCCTCTCCCTTCCTTTTCCTCTTATAAGGAGAGTTAACCCTGTGGGTACAGGATCCCAGATAGTCAGTACTTTCTTAAAGACACCACAACCCAAACAGTGGCGATATATATCTGCCATTGAGGACCCATCCTTGGCGTCCTCTACAATATATATATATATATATATATATATATATATATATACGCAGTTCACTTCTGCAGTTATTTGGAGTTAAAAGCATTTACTGACGTATTTCTGTACTACAATAAAAATATATACGCAGTTAACTGTTGCCGTTATTTGTGGTGAAAACGTTTAGTGGCCTATTTCAGTACAAAAAGAAAAATATATTTGTTGCTTTTAGGGGTGTTTTAATTTGCTTTTAATTTATTTTGTACAGCTAAAAGTATGTCTGACAGAGAAATTCTAGGCCATGCACAAATGAGTGGCAGAGGCTTAAATGTTTATGGCGCAGGCAGAGGTCGCAGCAGAGTAAGGGGGCGTGGCAGCAGGAGTCGCAGCGAGAGGCCTGAGCTCCCAGTGTCATCTAGCGGTCATGTCTTGACCAGCAACCCAATGGTTCTTGATTGGTTAACTCGGTCATCCACTTCATCCCACGTGACGTCAGACACAACCCTTACTTGGTATGGCCCAGGAGCAGGCCCTGTGCCCTCACCTGTCCTCAAGCTGCCTCTGTCCTTTTCTATTACCTCACCACGAGAAGTAATATATGCTGTAGGCTCAGCTACACTTTTCAGAGCCGACGTATGGAGCTGTAACTACGGCCAGGGACAGTACATGTCCTTTACTGCCCACTGGGTTAATGTGGTTCCTGCAGAGCCGCAACAGCACCTATCCTCCTCTGCCTCCTCATCCTCAACCGTGTCCTTAGCCTCCACTGCAGGAACAAATCACAGTGCCCCTCCAGAATACCACACGTGCAGGGCACGGTGGTGTCATGCTGTTCTGCACCTTCTTTCCCTGGGCGAACGGAGTCACATAGGGGAGGAACTGCTCGGTGATTAATCAAGCATTTGAATCCTGGCTTTCCACGTGACAACTGAATATCGGAGCCATCGGCGCTACGTCAGTGAAGGCTGAGCCATGCGCCCTGAGGCATGCGCAGCACTATGAAGTGCCTTTTGCGCTGTGGCATTATAAGAATTTTGATATCTCTAAATTTAGTCCAACCAAACTGTCTGTTACTCTGTTTTAATTCTTCTAGTGCCGTTCTATGGAAACAGTAGGCAGAAGTCTTTATTAACTTCAACTTTTCTTTATATATAACACTGCCACCTCCGCAGCAGATAGTCAATGTACAAAACACGTGTGGAATAAAGGATCACAAAATGGTGGTTCAACTGTTCAATCTTGTCATTCAACATAAAATGGTGGATATATTTCTCTCTTCAGTATCTGTACTCTCACTTTAAATTATTTAAGCACTTTATGATTTCTCTGAGAGGTATATCTGAGGTTTAACCAATAGTTGTACTTGCTCAACTTGGTTTGCAGTTTGCCCTATACAATTGCTTTGAGCAGTTTGTTTGAACTGTTCATAGATTGCGTAGTTTGTACGTAGTTTGGTTTGGGCAGTTTGCAGATTGGTGGAACTGTGAGTAAACATAGATAACTGGTTCAGTATTACTTTTCACAGTATTGACAATAATCCGTCAAGGAGTACTATATCCCATGTGGTCTTAAGCTAAATTTATTCACAGAGGACCATCCTATGACTAAAACTTAGCCTTTATTATTATTTAAATTAAAAGTTGGCCCCCAAAAATATGAAGAATCAGCAAATATAACATACAAAAAGAGAAAATAAATTTAAGATAATGCTGCTCCTAGACATGTACGATGTAGTAGGGTCCCTTTGGGTGGGAAGTGATGTAATTAACTGTCCCTGTCAATGACCCTATTCCTATATGGCAGAATGGCATCCTCCAACATACGCTGATATGCGACGTTTCCACCCGTTGGAATTCCACCCTCCATATGTTGGACCGACTATACAAACAGAGAAAGGCCATCAAAGATTTCTTAATGGTTCAAGTGGATAGGAGTACTCCACAGTGAAATGTCGATGTCAGCCAGTGGCAGCTCATGCGTGACACCTGCCGCTTGATCAGGCCCTTTGAGAATGCCACGTTATGTGTCCACTGCTTCATGTCCTGGAACAGATGGTGGTAACAATGGCTGGTCAGGGGACTGGAGACTTGGCGCCAGATTTCACGGCTACATGAGCCCTGTGGGGGCTGAACTGGAAGGGGAGGAGGAGAGGGAGAAGAACATTGGAGCACAGACATGTGTAGCGAAATGGGTGTTTTTTCTACTCAGGAGCAGGAGCAGCCAGAGGAGCTACAGGGCGATGAGGAAGATGAGACAGAGGACCAAGAGACACCGTGGCAGTATGCAGTAGAGATGTAGGCAGGAAGTCCCTCTAAGTCACTTTCACAAATGGCCCGCTGCATGCTTACTTGCTTGCGTAGTGACAGCCGAATTGTCACCATTCGGCAGAGGGAAGACTTCTGTCTCTCCACCTTGTTGAACCCTCGCTACCGGTCCAAAATGGGGATCTTTTTTACACCTGCTGAGAGGGAGGACAAACTGAACTACTACAGTGAAATCCTATGTAGTCAGTTGGCCGCTGCCTATCTGCGTCATCGTCCATCCTCTTGCAGGTCTGACCGGAGGGGCCCTCTGCGCTCATGTTCCACTACCATGGCTGCTGGGGAGGGGTGGTGTGGCAGGAGCAGTACCAGCTCAATCAGCAGCAGCCTGAGTTTACAGTCGCTAATGAGTAGCTTTCTTCACCCGCATAGTGAAGAAATTACTCAGCAGGCAGACCTGGAGCAGGACCTGAACCAGCAGGTGGTGGCATTCTTGGACAGAACCCTGCCAACCCACATTGAAGATCCACTGTACTTCTAGGCAGCCAAGCTGGATTTGTGGCCACAACTGGCCGAGTTTCCGTGGAAAAGCTGACCTGCCCGGCCAGTAGTGTGGCATCAGAACAGGTGTTTAGTGCGGAGGGAGTCATAGTGACCCCAAGAGAACTCGCCTGTCCACCCAAAATGTGGAGAGACTGACCTTTGTCAAGATTAATCAGGCGTGAATCAGCCACCCACCATTTCCTAATCCTGATGTATCTGATTAGATCATACTTGCCGCATCACCCAAACCTTGAAAAAAGAGACCGATTTCTTCTGGCTATCTGCCTCAGCTACTACTCTGATGATGCCACCTTCCTGATGCCACACATCTGATGCAAAGTGCTCCTTCTTTCACCGACCTTCGTCAGAGGGTACTGGTATTGCCACCCACCGCCCCACTGTCACCGGGTTACTTTGAGGTATTCTGATGCTGCTGCTGCCGCCATCTCCACATTATATCATCTTGCCACTCTGTGGTATTCTGATGCTGCTGCCATCTTCACATCATGTCACATCATCACTCTGTGGTATCCTGATGCTGCTGCCATCTCCACACTATGTTACATTACCACTCTGTGGTATCCTGATGCTGCTGTTGCTGCCACCATCTCCACACTATGTCACCTTGCCATTTTGTGGTCTCCTGCTGCTGCCATCTCCACACTATGTCACCTTGCCACTCTGATATCCTGATGCTGCTGCTGCCACCATCTCACGCTATGTCACCTTGCCAATCTGTGGTATCCTGATGTTGCTGCTGCCATCTCCACACTGTCACCTTGCCAATTTGTGGTCTCCTGCTGCCGATGCCATCTCCACACTGTCACCTTCCCTCTCTGTGGTATCCTTATGCTGCTGCTGCCAACTCCACACTAGGTCACCTTGCCACTCTGTGGCCTCCTGATTCTGCTGCCACCTCCAGACTCAGCCATTGTGCCACCCTGTGGCCTCCTGATTCTGCTGCCACATCCAGACTCTGTCATTGTGCTACTCTGTGGCCTCCTGATTCTTCTGCCACCTCTAAACTTTGTTATTATGCCACTATGTGGTCTTCTCATGCTGCTGCCACCTCCAGACCCTGTCATCGTGCCGCTCTGTGGCCTCCTAATACTGCTTCCACCTCCAAACCTTGTCATTGGGCCACTCGGTGGTCTCCTCATGCTGCTGCCACCTCACCACTATGTCATAGGTCCACTCTGTGGACTTCTCATGCTGTTCCAACCCTCCCCACTTCATGACTGCTCCACTATTTTGGCTTTCGGCCTGGATGACATTATCATTTATTTGACCTTTCTTCTGATTTGTCAGAAGAAAGGAAAAATGACACACAATGGATCCTGTCTGTGTAGCAGCTTTAAGGCCTGTATGGTCCCATCAGAATTGGCTTATGGTTTGGTAGTCAAAAGAAGGAGTGGGTACAAAACACAGAAGACATGCAAATATTCCATTCACGTGTCATCTCTGTTTTAGATCCTCTCCTGTTTTTTTGGTATTAGCAATACTGTTGGATAATTGAGCAAATGCTGATTGAGTGAGGGCGTATGCTCCACAGACAGGATCCGTTTTTTGTGGGTTATTGTTCTGACGGATCAGAGGAAGGGCAATTTAATCAGTGATCTCAACACAAACTTACTGCTGACACCCTCTCCACTCTGTCAGGGGGTCTCTACTTGTATAAGCGTTTAATAGAACAGGTTCTGTAGACATCTATGTGGAATCAGCTGACGAGGGTGTAAAAGGACTGCGCTTATTCTTGACGCTAACATTTACCTGTAAGGCTGAGTTGATAATTGAGTTATTTGGTCAGATCTGGCCCCGTGACTGCCAAAATTAGTGAAGTATGCAGTGATTCTAAGAGCTTCGCCTGTCATCTGCATGTCATACTGACTCACACTATTATTTCACTACCACAGACTCCCTATGCGTGCTACTGCAAGGCACAGCGTTCTACACCACTATTTTTTCAAAATTCGCTCATCTCTAATCGCAATGCGTTTTTTTGATGGCAATACAATAGTATGTTGATTAATAAGAAGAAAACTAAGATATCTAAACAGGTACAAAAAAATATACATAAGATTTTTTCTGAACATTTGGAAAAACAAAGTTGGCAAAAGTTAGAAAAACAAAGAAATAAGTATGCATCTTTATGATGTTTACAAGGGTAGATATAAAAGTGGGCAGGATGTTCAGATGTATGCTGCCACTGAGTAAGGAGTTAGTTTAAACTCCGAAATGTGTCTGGTGTAAATTGTCATACATATAGGATCCAAGACCCACTTACTAAATATTCATGGATATATAAAGAATACACTCTTATTAAAAGAGTTGTAGAGCGCTCCACAAATACTACAAATGTCCCCTATCTTTGAAAAGAACCGGACAGCTTGAGATTGGCGGGGTGAGACTCGTAGGACGCGAAACACCGCATCAGCTATCCAGCTCCTCATCAACTACAGAGCCTGTAAAAACCTCCACCGCAAGAAAGGCAATATAACCCGCATTCAACACAGAGACACAGAAGTGGAGGTGAGTCTGCAAATCACCACTTGGTACGCCATGGATGGTACACATCAATCGCTAACAGTGAGTACCCATTATTGATCAGTGTTGGAAACTTATTGATTAGAGTTGAGCGATCACCTGGAAGTTTGGGTTCTCCCAAACTTCGGCGCAAAGTTCGAGTTTGGGACCTGAACTTGACCCCGAACACTATTGAAGTTAATGGGGACCTGAACTTTGGGGCACTAAAATGGCTCTAAAAAAGTAATGGAAGGGGCTAGAAGGCTACAAAAGGAGGCAAAATGGGGGTAAGAGCTGGACAATTGCCCTGCTAACAAATGTGGATAGGGAAATGACTTAAAATAACAAAATACATAGTAACATAGTAACATAGTATATAAGGCCGAAAAAAGACATTTGTCCATCCAGTTCGACCTGTTTCCTACAAGTTGATCCAGAGGAAGGCAAAAAACCCCTGTGAGGTAGAGCCAATTTTCCCCACTTAAGGGGAAAAAATTCCTTCCCGACTCCAATCAGGCAGTCAGAATAACTCCCTGGATCAACGACCCATCTTTAGTAGCTATATCCTGAAATATTATTACGCTCCAGAAATACATCCAGGCCCCTCTTGAATTCCTTTATTGTACTCACCATCACCACCTCCTCAGGCAGAGAGTTTCATAGTCTTACTGCTCTTACCGTGAAGAACCCTTTTCTATGTTTGTGTACAAACCTTCTTTCCTCCAGACGCAGAGGATGTCCCCTCGTCACAGTCACAGTCCTGGGGATAAATAGATGATGGGAGAGATCTTTGTACTGACCCTTGATATAGTTATACATAGTTATTAGATCTCCCCTCAGTCGTCTTTTTTCTAGAGTGAATAACCCTAATTTTGATACCCTTTTGGGGGTACTGTAGTTGCCCCATTCCAGTTATTACTTTAGTTGCCTATAAAAATTAAAAATAATAATCTTGAACTAGGAGGAGGAAATCCATATGGAGTAGGAGGTTGAGGAGGCGGTGGACGCGGCAGTGTAGGTGGAAGCAGTGGTAGAGGTGGTTGTCGCCAACAACACAGATTTTTTTATTCTATTTTAATTTGGGTACACCCCAAAACATTGAGAAATATAGAAAAAAAAAACAAGGAGAAAGTGCGCTGGAGTACAACAAATGCTGGGTGAGGCCGGTATACATGTCTATTCTGCTAAAGGTATAAACAAGTCCTGTGGGATCCATGCCTGGTTCATTTTAATGAACATGAGCTTGTCCACATTGGCTGTGGACAGGTGTCTGTGCTTGTCTGTGATAACACCCCCTGCCGTGCTAAACACACGTTTAGACAATACACTAGCACCTCCAAGGTGTAAAGGGCAAGCTCAGGCCATGTGCCCAATTTGGAGACCCAGAAGTTGAATGGGGCAGACCCATCAGTCAGTACGTGTAGGCGTGTGCACACATACTGTTCCACCATGTTGCTGAAATACTGCCTCCTGCCAAGACATTACATATCAGCTGGTGGTGCTGGTTCTTGTGGAATGCTGACAAAGCTTTTCTACATTTCGGCCATGCTAACCCTACCTTCTGAGGTGCTGGCGGTGCCCCAGCTGCGTTGGTGACTTTTTCCTCCTCCTCTGCCTTCGCTATGTGCTTCCACTGAGGCCCCGATGTCAGGTGGGAATGCCATCAGCAGCGTGTCTACCAGCGTGCAGAATATATTTCCCAGTCAGGTATGCAATGCAGGGGTAGTTTGAAAGAAAAAAGGGGTACAGATCACCCAGCAATCTAAACGCTGCCGAATTGACAGAATATATTTCCCAGTCAGGTATGCAGTGCAGAGTTAGTTTGAAAGAGAAGAGGGGTACAGATCAACCAGTCACTACATCTCCTGTATAGCGTTTGCCCATCCCAAATATCTGTGGCATTCCCTGTCATTTTTTATTAGCCGCTGGTTACAGCAGCGACATTACCTTAGCTACATCTCCTGTATAACGTTTGCGCATGCCAAATAGCTGTGACATTCCCTGTAATTTTTTATTAGCCACTGGTGACAGCAGCGACATTACCTGTGCTACACCTCCTGTATAACATTAGCCGCTGGTGACAGCAGCGACATTACCTGCACAGCATCTCCTGTATAACGTTATCCGCTGGTGACAGCAGCAACATTACCTGCGCAACATTTCCTGTATAATGTTTGCGCATCCCAAATATCTGTGACATTCCCTGTAATTTTTTTGTGTATACACTTACAAAACCTGTGCTACTGTTCGTGTGACATACTTGCAAGCATATATACCATTTAATATGATCAAGGTTAGCAGTAAGGGACGGGGAAATAGCCGTGCTGCTAATAGTACACGCAGAGACCATGGCCTTGGGAGCGGTTAAACTGTGCCTGCTGCCAAAGCACAAGAAACACACTCATCCACGATACCTAGTTTCATGTCCCAGTTTGAAGGGCGGCGCATGACAAGACTCTCGAAGTCAGACACGTGCAACCAAGTGGTCGGTTGGATTGCAGAAGATAATGCTTCCAGTCAGTTAGGCACCACCCTGTTTTTCACAAAGTCCAGTCTCTTTAGCCAAGAGTCTGGTCAACAGAATCCTCACCATGATCCTCCTTCCTCCCACCATGAAGAGTCATGGCAAACAAGTGATCCAACACTTAGATATTCCACGGAGCTCTTTTAATTTCCATTACTTGATTTGGCCCTCTTGAAAAGCCCGCTTGAAGAGGCATATGAGGAGATCTTGTGCACTGATTCCAAAACTCTTGAGCATCCCCAGTCAGAAAAAGATGGCGGTGGGGAACGGCAATTAGTGTTTCATGAGGTGGATGATGATGATGAGACACAGTTGCCAGTAAGTCAACCGCAATTAGTGTCTCAGGAGGTTCATGATGAGGATGAGACACAGTTGTCAATAAGTGAAGTTCTTCTTAGGTCAAAAGTCCAAAGGATGACCAGACTGAGTAAGTGGAAGAGGAGGTGGTGGACGATGAAATCACTGACCCAGCCTGGGAAGGTGAAAAGCCGAGCGAGGTCAGCAGTACAGAGAGGGAGAGATCTGCAGCACCGCAACAGGCTGGAAGAGGCAGTAGGGTGGAAAAAGGGAGAAGGGGCCACACCAAATAGGCCTGCAACTGGTCCCCGGAGCACCCCTTGCAGCAATCTCCCTTGCCAAGGGGTAGGGGTTCCGCAGTCTGGCGCTTTTTTGAGGAAAGTGCAGACAATAAAAGAATTGTCATTTGCAACCTGTGGCATACCAAAAAGAGCAGGGGCGTGAACATTAGCAACTTCACCACCACCAGCATGATCCGCCACGTGACATCAAAGCACCCTAAAAGGTAGGCCAAATGCCTGGGTCCACAACCACAATCAGTGTCTGCGGGTCACACCACTGCCTCCTGTTCCCCTGTATTACATGCTAGCCATTCCCCTGTCCAAGACGCAGGCCCACATGCCTCCCGCCCTGCACCTGGACCTTCGCAAGCACCATCATCTAGCTATGCCCTAGTGCAGCGTACAGATGTCCATACCCGAGGCCTTTGAACGAAAGCGTAAATACCCAGCCACCCACCCACAGGCCATAGCACTAAATGCGCACCTTTCCAAATTGCTGGCCCTGGATATGTTGCCATTTAGGCTTGTGGACACAGAGGCTTTCCATAGCCTGATGGCAGTGGCCGTCGCTCGTTACTCAGTCCCCCGCCGCCACTATTTTTCCCGGTGTGCCATCCCCGCCTCACACCCGCATGTGTCTCATAATATCACCCATGCCCTGACCAACGCAGTTATTGGGCAGGTCCACTTAACGACTTACACATGGACAAGTGCTTTTGGCCAGGGACGCTACATTTCCCTGACGGCACACTGAGTTAACTTTGTGGAGGTCGGGAGTGAGTCGTACCCAGGGATGACACAGGTGCTACCGACGCTAAGGATTGCAGGCCCTACTTCCATCAGGATTTCCACCACCAACTACATTATTGGCTGCAACCCCACCTTCTCCTCCTCCACCTCCTTCTCCACTTTCACCTATGACTTCTCATCTTGCAGCACCAGTCAACCATCAGTCAGTAGCTGGAAGCAGTGAAGCACTGCAGCGGAGAAGCGGCAACAGGCCGTACTGAAACTAATTTGCTTAGGTGACAAACAGCACACCACCTCAGAGCTGTGGCAGGGTATAGGGGAACAGACTGAGCTGTGGCTCTCGCCACTCAACCTACAACGAGGCATGGTTGTGTCTGATAATGGCTGTAACTTGGTGGTGGCTTTGGAGCTTGGCAAGCTCACACACATACAATGCCTAGCCCACATGTTTCTCAAAACCTACCTCAATTTGCCTGAGCTACTGGTGAAGTTGCGCCACGAGTATGCCCATTTTCCAAAGTCATCTACAGCTGCCACCGGTCTGGCAACACTGCAGAAACGCTTGCAATTGCGAGCTCACCCACTATTGTGCGACTTGAGCACGCGCTGGAACTCCACGTTCCACATGTCGGCTAGGCTTTGTGAGCAGCAGAGGGCAGTAGTGGAATACCAGCTGTAACATGGTCATTGTCTTTCCAGTCAGCTTCAGCTCTTCAAAAGCGATGAGTGGGCAAGGATGTCTGACTTCTGTGAGGTTTTACGCAACTTTGAGAAATCAACACTGATGGTGAGCGGCAATGCCGCTATTATCAGCATAACCATCCCACTTCTGTGTCTACGGAAATGCTCACTGCTCATCTGCTCATGCTCCACATCTGTTCAGAGTGGATGGGCCGAAGAGGAGAAAGAGGATGAGGAGATTAAGAGGCATCCTCCTGATGAGGACAGTGAAGTCTTGTCTGTTGGGACTCTGGCACACATGGCTGACTTTATGTTCTGCTGCCTTTCCCATGACCGTCGTGTTATACGCATTTTGGCCAACACCAATTACTGGTTGTTCAACCATCTCGACACCCTATACAAAGAGAACTTCTCATCTCTCATTCCTGTGGTGGAGAGGATTAGCAAAATGGTGCAATACCAGAAGGTCCTTGTGGAAAAATTGCTCCAAAAATTTCCAGCTGACAACGCTGTTGGCAGAGTACGTAGTTCCTTGGGCAACCGAGGAGGGGAGACGAGGGGAACACACAGCAGTTCCAACAGAGGCAGGGCAACACTCTCCAAGGCCTGGAACAGTTGCATGACACCCCGCCAGCACTCTCACTCTGATGTGCAGCCTAGTGTCACAAGGAGGGAAAGTTTTGGAAGATGGTGAAGGAGTATGTAGCAGACCGTGTCAGCGTCCTCAGTGATCTCTCTGTGCCTTACAACTATTGGGTGTACAAGCTGGACACCTGGCACGAACTGGCGCTCTACACCTTGGAGGTGCTGGCCTTCCCTGCCGCCAGCGTTTTGTCAGAGCGGGTATTTAGTGCTGCTGGGGGCATAATAACTAATAAGCACATCAACCTGTCAACTGAAAATGCTGACAGGTTGACTTATAAAAATAAACAAGACCTGGATTGCCCCTGACTTCTCTACTCCAGCAGAGGAAAGCGGCTAAACATAAAGGCACTTTAAATGTGGCTTTTATGGTGTATTGAATACACTGTATTCCCATGCACCCCTTCCACCACAAAAAGGGTATATGGTTTAATCTTCCTTTTCTCGTCCTCCTCCTCCTCTTCCATCATATCAACATGCTTATTAGGCTGCCCTTGCTCCTAATGTTTTAGAAGGTCACCAGCAGGCCCTCGCCAATAAGGTTTTAGATGTCAGATCAGCAGTAGGCCCTCGTCCCTAATGTTTTAGAGAGTCAGCTCAGCAGCAGACCGTCACCCCTAATGTTTTAGAGGGTCAGATCCGCAGCAAGCCCTTACCCCTAATGTTTTAGAGGGTCACCAGCATGCCCTTGCTCCTAATGTTTGAGGGTTACCAGCAGGCCATCAATCATAATTTTTCAAGGGTGTGCATTATGCCCTCCTTTATGTGTAAAAAATGGTGCATTGGAGTGCTGGTTCCTTGTAATCTTTTGCAGTCCTTTCACTTAGTGCATAGGCTTTATGAGTTTAGGGGTCCCACTACCTGAACAATTGTACCACAATGTGAATGAGGCCCTCTTTTATGTAATATGCAGGTTGTATCAGAGTGCCTCTTCATTGTAATTTTTGGCAGCACTTGCACTTTATATACAAGTAAATATACAGGAAAGAATGTTTCCTAACAATTTTTCCTCCAAAATCGATTTTATCTTCGGTTTTGTGCGTATTATTGTCAGTCTGTAAAAGTGGCGTACTACTTGGACAACATCGTTCCCAGCAGCGACATGGGAGTCCAAGATGCATCCAGACATCCTCTCCATGCTGTTCCCAAACCATTTGAGTGGTGTTTCCATAAATTTCAGATCTGTACCTTTGAACCAGACTCCCTCCCCTCTTCAGAGCAGGGGGTGCCTGGTTTAATGCTCTGGTTCTCCCATTGACTTCCATTGTGCTTGGGTGCTCTGTTAAGCACCCGAGCATCCTGAAGTGTTCTACTCGAGCACCTGAGCACTTTGGTCCTCGATCAACACTAGTGGCTACATGTGTTACAAAGTGAAAGTAAGAAGCCTAGGAATGAGACATGACCCATTAATGCCGTGCAGCCAGCCATGCAGATAGCCATTCCCTGAGATGTAACAGCCCTATAAAAGAATCATTGCCATCTTACTGTGAACTGAGCATAGGGAGCGATGTGGAAAGTGCTAGGGACAGTTTTTTAGCAATCTTCTAATTGTGGAATATTGAATAGGGACAGTGCAGGAACAGTGTAGGGAGATCGTAGGGAGAGTTTTCAGACACTGTAGGGAGAGCATAGGGAGAATGCAGGGGCAGTGCATGCTCTGTGTAATTGCCCTGTACATCTTCCTTATCTGCTGTGCCATTCATTCTTAATCTTTTATGTTTTACATAAACTTACTGTGCATCATAGTCACTTTCAACATATGTTCTAATATACATATATCAGGACATCTGCTGTGCCATTAATAATTAGTCTGTTTTGTTATACATAGACTTACTGTGCGTCAGACTCATTGTCAACAGGGGGACAATATATAGACGGATTTACCTATTTCATCTGCTGCACCATTAATAATTATTCTGTTCTGTTATACATAGACTTACTGTACATCAGACTTAGTCTCAACAGGCAGTCTAATATATAAAGGAGAGTTTACATAGTACATCTGCTGTGCCATTCATACTTAGGGTAATCTGTTACATTACTGATTCAGTTACTGTACACTATGGCCAACAGATAGTTGCCTAAGCCCTCAAAAGGAACAGGCAGTCGCAAAAATTTTGCTGTAGCCGGCACAAGTATCAGCAGAAGTTAAACACAGCCACAGCAAAACCAACAGATACACACGGCCAGGAATCGGGGGGTTCCTCTGACACTACACTTAGTTGGCATGGCCCAAGAACAACCTCTGTGCCCTCACCTGTCCTGCAGCTACCTCTTTCTTTTGCTGCTCCTTCTGCTCGGTAAGTAATACTGCCCTGCTTTTCAGCGAGATGAGCTTAGTGAGGACAGTTAGCAGCTACAGGGCCATATAGAATTAAAGGAGAGGTCCGTTACGCCCTCCCTTAAGCGCGCAATAGTGATGATAACAGTTGGGTTAGAGCATATGTTGCGAGGAGTCAGGGACGTGGCCATTAGACTGGTTAGGGTGATAAGGGATGACTAAACAGTAGTGGATGATGAAGCAGCCAATCGCAGGGGAGCGGGTCAAAAGGGGGCATCATCATCAAGGGGAGAGGGTGGCAGCAGGGCCGTAAGACTGTAACAAGGTGGCAGTGTACCGATGAACAAGCAATGGGAGATCTGGAGCCAAACTCCACCGGGTAGACTTTCTGCTACTCAGGAGCCTACCTGTCAGGAAAAAACTAGCGGTGCATGGGTTCATACGTAAATGCAGCGGCAGGCAGTCAGCACAAACTTTTGGGGGTAAAATGCCATACTCGGCAGTGTGGGAATTTTTATCAAGTCGCTACAGGACGTTAGTGTGGCAGTATGCAGGATATGTGGGCAAAAGATGTAGCAGGGTGCTAATGTTTGCACCACTTCCCTGCATCAACACATGGAGCATCACCATAAAATGACCTGGAAAAACTGTTGCCCTAATGTAGGGGTACAGCATGACGCAGCAACTGCTGCATCTCCCAGCCACCAGCGCTCTTTCTCCACCAGTCAGGGCTCCTCAACCTCAGCAGAAGGAAGCTTTCATTCCTTTCCTTCTTCTACAGCTCCTGATGCTCCTCCTCCTACTCCTTGCCATGTGTTTCTAAGCGATCGCAAAGAGACAACAGTATGCGTGCACTTATCAAACAGTGCAGAAGCGGAAAGTGCACCTGACCAAGTTACTGGTACTATAGTCCCTCCCTTTCCATATCATGGACTATGAACATTTCAAAGAACTGTTGGTTTGTGCCCACCCAAGGTGGAGACTCCCAAGCCGTCATTACTTCTTTAAAAAAGCTGTACCAGCCTCGCAAACATATGAGCAGAGGGTGGGCCAGACCTTGAGCCTTTCGGCATTTAATACAGTTCATGCAAGCGCTGACATGCGGAGCTTTAACTATGGTCAATGACAACATATGTTGTCTAAATCGAATCCAGGCTGTCTCCTCACCTACTGGAGATACGAATCATAGTCTCTGATAACAGGAACAACATTCTGTCTGCGCTACGTCGGGAAAACCTGACCCATGTGCCCAGCCCGGTGCACACCTTCAATCTGGTTGTCACCCGGTTCCTTAAGCCTGCCTCCCCACTGCAAAACATCTTGAAAATGTCAAGGAAACTGTGCATGCACTTCTGTCACTCTGCAAAGGCAGAATGGTGTTCCCCTGCATTGCCTCATATTCAAGGTCTCCACACATTGGAACTCCATCCTCCACATGATGGACTGACTGTATGAGCAGAGGAAACCCTTGACTGATTTCTTGATGATGCAGATGGACAGGACTACTCCCTGATGTAACTTTGAGGTTAGACAGTGGCAGCTCATTCGTAAAACCTGCTGTTTGCTCATGCTCTTTGAAAAGGCCACTTTATTTGTTAGTCGCAAGGACTATGGAATGAATTATGTCATTCTACACCTTCATGTCCTGGAGCAGATGCTGATAAATCTGACTGGCCAGGGGGCAGAAAATGTGGCACTTATATCTCACAGCCACTTGAGCCCTCTGGAGACTGAACTAGCACAGGAGGAGAAGGACATAAACACAAGGTGGTTTATCTGCACAAGCGACAGGAGAAGAGCAGGAGGAGCAGGAAGAGCAAGAGGGGGTTGAGGGCGATGATGAGCATGACGCAGATGATCCCAACAGAACTTGGCAGTAGAGATGTCCCGAACTATTCGCCGGTGAACAGTTCCCGGCGAACATCGTTTGTTCGCGTTCGCCACGGCGGGCGAACATATGCGATGTTTGGTCCACCCCCTATACATCATCATTGAGCAAACTTTGACCCTGTACCTTACAGTCAGCAGACACATTCCAGCCAATCAGCAGAGCAAGGGAATCGCTGCCCGGCACTGTCAATCTTTCCTTGATTGACAGTGCCGGGCAGCGATCCCCTGCTGCCTGCACTGTCTCCTTGCGAAATCCTGAGCCTGCGACGGCGCTCTGTATTTGGCGCAGGCGCCGTGAGTTGAGGACGCTGGTGCCTTCTGTCCTCAGCTCACCGCGCCTGCGCCGAATACAAAGCGGCGGAGCAGGCGCGGGATTTCGCAAAGAGACAGTGCCGGAGGCAGCAGAGGATCGCTGCCCGGCACTGTCAATCAAGGAAAGAAGGGGCGTGGCAGCAGGTTGGCGCACGGAGCCTCTAGGAGCAGGGCAACGCCTCCCTGCTCCTAGAGGCTAATTTACATATTATAAAAATATGTTTTTTTAGCATAAATATAACTCGGATTTACATAAAAAATACATTATCAAGCTGCTCTGACATTAGCACATAGCTAATGTCAGACAGCTTATAATGTGTAAACCTGATGACAGAAACCCTTTAACCCCTCTAACTCCTTGCTGCTAATGCTGAGTGTGCACAAAATGATATTCCACCAACCAGCATGAGGGTGTGGCAGGGGAGGAGCAATGGTGGGTAGTAGGCAGGGTTAAGGGGGCCCAATTCAGATTTTTGCTATGGGGCCCAGTGATTTCTATGTACGCCCCTGGCTGCTACCATTATTTTGATGCTGCCAACCACCTTATTCAACATGCCTTCTGCCTCTACTGCATATCTGCCCCTACTGTGATCTGCCACCATCTTGTGCTGTTACCGCCACTGCTGTTCCCCCCCCCACACACACACACACTCCGCTCTGTGGGCCACTATTGTGACTCTTCATGCTGTTGCCACCACTCTGGTATGGGGTGTCTAGTGTCCCTGTTTGGCCATGTTGACATCACTGTTCAGTTTTCCATTCTACTGATCTGTCAGAACAGAAAATAACTACGGGATCTGCTTTTTTTGGGCTGTTCTTCTAAAGGATCAGAAGAACGGAAAAATTAACAGTGATGTGAACACAGCCTTACTGCTAAGACCCTCCCCACTGTCCTTGGGCCACTGCACAGTTAAGTCCATGCCGATAAATTAGACCTGACGTTAACATTGACCTGTAAGGTGGGGTACACACTTCTTTTATTTGCTAAGTTATTTCCAACACTTATTGTGAGGCAAAATCATGAGCCAAGCCTACTCTCAGTTTAGGTATCAAGAATAGATATACACCTTTTCTGTGGGTTTGACCTGCACCTGCTTTGGGCTGACAATAAATGACCAAATAAGTGAAGTGTGAACTAAGCCTAATAGTGAAGCACAGTGATTCTACATCTAACAGAAGGGATTAAAATAGATGTGTTGGGATGGCAATAACATGGATTAAAATAATTTTTTCTCCTCCACTACTGTATTGGTACTGCCTCCATGTCCTTATTGTGTTCCACTAAAGAGTAATTGGGACAGCGAGCAGCGTTTTTTTTTTTTTTTTTTGCTGAAGGCTGCTGTATGCTTTTTTTTTTCAGCCAGGGGTTAGCTAGGAATGTTGGGGGCCTGCATGATTATGTACACATCCATGTATGTGACCTGCCTGTCATCATGACGCACAGTAACTAATTTGCTACCAGAAAGGACTAGCTATGCACAGTGATGTATACCAGGATACATACTCCTTAACTTTAACTGCAGGACGCGGTACAGTGGATATAAAAAGTCTACTCACCCCTGTTAAAATGTCAGATTTCTGTGCTGTAAAAAAAGAGACAAAGATAAATCATTTCAGAACTTTTTCCACCTTTAATGTGACCTATAAACTGTACAACTCAATTGAAAAACAAACTGAAATCTTTTAGGTAGAGGGAGGAAAAAAGATACAAATAAAATAATGTGGTTGCATAAGTGTGCACACCCTCTTATAACTGGGGATGTAGCTGTGTTCAGAATTAAAAAATCATATTCAAAATCATGTTAAATAGGAGTCAGCATACACCTGCCATCATTTACAGCGCCTCTGATTAACCCCAAATAAAGTTCCGCATACGCGGATATCACACACGTCCGGGCCGTGCGGTGTCCTGGCAGCAGCCTCAGAGCCTGTTATAGCGCATGTGCCAGTGCGGGATTACGGCACACTGAGAAAAAAAAGAGGACAGAGAGGAGTGAATAAATTAACAGCAGGGCCGCGCTTGGCTCAGAGATCAGGGGCGTGGCTGGGCACAAATTGCCGAAGGAACAGCCTCTTGGGCATGTTAGGAAGGTAATTACCATAAACATAAAACCTTTTTTTATCGCAAATGAAACTACAGGTGGGGGAAAAACTAGTATATTTTTTATGACATAATACAGACTGATATCATGATACCAATATGTCTGTATGCAAAATCGGCCTATCAGTGTCCCTTTAAAGGTGGAAAAAGTTGTGAAATGATTTATCTTTGTCTAATTTTTTTACAGCGCAAAAACCTGACATTTTAACAGGGGTGTGTAGACAGTTTATACCCACTGTAGCTGAATAAATGCGCTTCGTGACAAATTCATTTGGATCAAAGCAAATTATTTGGAACAATTCAGCGAAGTGACCAAATCACGTTTTTGAAAACTTAGCTCATCTCTATGGCCAATGAGTACAACATAACATGTCTGTGTGCCTGATGTTTAATAGGTCCCAAGAGAATAACTGAGAAACCCTTTAAATGCTGAACATGATGAGGGCAGGTAATTGCAGCATAATATTATAGTATCCGATATTTTATTCCCCCAACTTTTTCTGGCTCCTTACATGCTGACATGACTTTTTAGATGAATAAGGGTAAAATGAAGCAGAAGACATTTGCTGAAAATGTATGTGACATGTGGATTTTGTAGCACACTGGTTGGCAGTCCCTGGCAGCCTCATGATGCAACGGCTGGCATACACTCTGACATGAAGCAGACTCGGGCCCTTGTGATGTTCTGAAGGTGTCGCATTACATTAGACATCCTGGTACCACAGGCAAACATTTGTCTGCAGATGCCGTACTGCATTCATCATAATGTTCTGTGGAAAGCCCGTCTGAAAAGCAAGAAATGTACAAAACACTTAACACGCTGGCACATTAGTAAAATGCTAAATGGGGTGTAAAGGAGCATAGCTGAAAAAGGTCTACGAAGTGTCGGAATTATTTCAAGTCCTATTTTTTCTGGGCTTTACTGTCAGAAAAGTTTGAACTTGTTCTGAAGAGAAGACAAGATTATTCTATCTATCTATCTATCTATCTATCTATCTATCTATCTACAAAGAAAAAGGGGGTCAGTCAGCACATCCCAATGCACAGGAACACTAAGAAAAAACACAATCCAAAAACACTCTGCAAACAAAAAAATATTCTGGTGCTGATGCTACGCTTATTTGTTAAATTTGATATTATTGGCAAATACATTTTGTACAAAATTATTTGGGCCCATCTGCCACACGTCAAGGCGATCTCTATGAAACGGGAATCTAGCACTAAATAGTACCTGTTATGTGCCATAATGGCCACCATAAAATTCAGGGAGTGCAGGTTCCACATGCATGCTGGGTCCACTCTGCTTTTTTATCTATCTATCTATCTATCTATCTATCTATCTATCTATCTATCTATTCATCTATTTTATATCTATCTATCTATCTATCTATCTATCTATTCATCTATTTTATATCTATCTATCTATCCTTCTATTGATCTAACTAGAAATGAGCGTATTTTTAAAAAATTCGATTCGCCGGTTCGCCAATTTTTTTGAAAAAATTTGGTTCGATCGAATGTACTTGCGGTAAATTTTGCTAAAAACAGCTATTTCCTGGCTGCAGAGAGCCTTTATAGTGGTGTAGAACACTTTGCCTTGCAGTAACACACATAGGGAGTCTGCTTTGGTAGTGACAGGCTTTGCTCTTAGAATCACTGCACACCTCACTTATTTGGGCAGTCAAGGGGCCAAAACTGACCAAATAACTGACCAAAACTGACCAGCCTTACAGGTTGATGTTAGCGCCAAGAAGAGGAGCACTCCTTTTACACCGTCATTAGCTTATTCCACATAGATGTCTACAGAACCTGTTCTATTAAACGCTTATACAAGTAGAGCCCCCTGACAGAGTGGAGAGGTTGTCAGCAGTTAGTTTGTGTTGACATCACTGATTATTTTGCCCTTCCTTTGATCCATCAGAATAATAACCCCCAAAAATGGGGGGTTCTGTTGAGCATTCGCCTTTACTCAGTTAGCTTTTGATCAGTAATCCATCAGTATTGCTAATGCCCAAAAAAACAGGAGTGGATCCAAAACAGAGATGACACGTGAATGAAATATTTGCATGTCTTCTGTGCTTTGTACCCACTCCTGCTTTTGGCTACCAAATCACAAGCCAATTCTAATGGGACCATACAGGCCTTACAGCCGCTACAAAGACAGGATCCATTGTGCGCCTATTTTTCCTTGTTTTTGATAGATCAGTAGAAAGGTCAAATAAATGATGAAGTCAGCCAGGCCGAAAGGCAATATAATGGCCCAGTCATGAAGTGGGGAGGGTGTGAACAGCATGAGAAGTCCACAGAGTGGCCCTATGACAAGTTGTGAGGTGGAAGAAGCATGAGGCGTCCACAGAGTGGCACAATAGAAATGTTGCATAATAGGCTATGTTGGGCGATGCCATTCTGCCACTACAGCTCAAGGAGGGTGTTCTTTGCGGTGTACGAGTGGCTGAAGTGCATGCAAAGTTTCCTGGTCATTTTCAGGATCCCTTGCAGATGGGTGGAAGACTTCAGGAACTGCTTGACAACCAGATTGAACGTGTGTGCCATGTAGGGTGCATGGCTCAGTCCTCCTTGACACAGCACCGACACCATGTTCTTCCAGTTGTCGGTCACCATGATTCCGATTTTCAATTTTCGCGGAGAAAGCCAGTATACGATTTCTGGATGAAGAACATGGAGCAGTTCCTCCCCTGTGTAACTCAGTTCGCCCAGTGGGCCGTAAAAGACATGTATTTTCCTTAACTGTAGTCATAGCTCCACAAGTCAGCTCTGTTGTGCACTTTGGCAGACACCGACAGGTTCAAGGACTGGCCCACCTTCTGTTCTACATGTGTGTGCAGGGCTGGTACTGCCTTTTCCGCAAAGAAATGACGGCTTGGGACTCTCCATCCCGGATCGGCACAAGCCATCAGTTCTCTGAAAGGTGCAGAGTCCACCACTTGGAAAGGGAGGGACTGCAGCACCAGCAACTTGGACAGGAGCACATTTAGCTTCTGCGCCGTTGGATGAGTGCTTGCATACTGTTGTCGCTTGGCAATCGGTTCGGTGATCAATTGCTGACGGAATGACTGTCGAGGACAAGGAGGAGCAGGAGCATCAGGACCAGCAGATGATGGGAAGGACAGAAAGCTCCCTTTGGCTGAGGTGGTGGAGCCTTGACTGCCTTAAACCGGGTGTGTGCTACTGGGTGATGCAGCCGTTGCTGCGGGAGGCTGGACCACTATATCAGAGCCACGGTTCTCCCAGGCCACTTTTTAGTGAAGCTGCATATGTTGACGCAGGGCTGTAGTGCCAACATTGGTACCCTGGCCACGCTTCACCTTCTGCCCACAGATTCTACATATGGCCATGTTCACCTCCTCCGGCGGCTTAACAAAAAACTTCCACACCACCGAGTAGGGGATTTTACTCCCAACACTGACTGACTGCTACCGCCGCTGCCTCTGTGAACCTGTGCACCACTACTTCCCAGGCAGGTAGGCTCCTGCAAAGCTTGTGGTCTACCCCGGGCACGTTTGGCTCCCAACCTTCTACTGCTGCCACCCTGCTAACTCCCAGCCACGCTAGCGACTTGCTGGCTCCACCTCTGGCTCACGGAGCAAGCTGCCACCCTCTTCTTCCAATGATGTTGAAGCCCCTTTATCACCCGGCTCCCAAGTGCGATCAGATACATCATCGTCATCGAGTACTGTCTGCACGTCACTGATGTCCTATTCAACCGTCCTATTGTCCTAATCGTCACTGATGTCCTATTCAACCGTCTCTGGGTCAGGAGCCTGACAGCTCACAACACCAGCTCCCACGCACTCTGAGTCCTCAAGACTACTTGACTCCTCTGAGTCCTCAAGACTACTTGCCTGCCTAGTGGAGGAAGCGGCGGATGTCTACTCCACATCTTGGCTTGCCAGTAGCTGCTGACTGTCTTCTAGTAGCTGGTCCTCACTGTATAGTGGAGCTGAGCCCACAGCATACAATACTTCTCTGGCTGAGGGAACAGAAAAGGACAGAGGCAGGTTAAGGACAGGTGAGGGCACAGGGCCTGCTCCCGGGACATGCCAACTAAGGGTTGTGTCTGACGAATCCACTGACTCTTGGCTTGGAGTGTCTGATGTCATTAGGGACAAAGTCAAAGATCGAGTCAACCATTAAGAACCGCTGAGTTGCTGGTCAAGACATAACCGCTAGATGACATGGGGAGCTCAGGCCTCTTGTTGCAACCCCTGCTTCCACGCCCCCTTACTCTGCTGCGACCTCTGCCTGCGCCAGAAATATTTAGGCCTCTGCCACTCCCCTGTGCAGGGACTGGCACTCCTTTGTCTGGAATAATCAAATGGTAGATCAAATATTTTTTCTTTTGCCACTAATACACGGCAAACAGGGCTTTAGAATATATCACTGCACCGCTGAACGACAATTAGGCCATAATTTCTTTTTACTTTTACACAACACAAAAGGCTTTTCAACAGATAATTGCAATGCTGAACAGCGAATATATTTTTATTTCACCACTAAAACACGACAAACTGGGCTCTAGAATATATCACTGCACCACTGAACGGCAATTAGGCCCTAATTTCTTTCAACTTTTACACAACACAAAAGGCTTTTTAACAGATAAGTGTAACGCTGGATGGTGAATATATTTTTATTTTACCACTAATACACGGCAAACATTTCTTTAGAATATATCACTGCACAACTGAATGGCAATTAGGCCCTCATTTTTTTTTTTACTTTTGCACAACACAAAAGTATTTCAACAGATAAGTGCAACGCTGAACTGCGAATATATTTTTATTTTACCACTAATACACGGTAAACAGGGCTTTAGAATATATCACGGCATGGCTAAACAGCAATTAGGCCCTAATTTTATTCTACTTTTACACAACACAAAAGGCTTTTCAACAGATAAATTCAACGCTGGACGGCAAATATATTTTTGTTTCGCCACTAATACATGGCAAACAGGACTTTAGAATATATCACTGCACTGCACAAGGCTAATATATATTTATTTTGCCACTAATACATGGCAAAAAGGGCATTGCAACATATGTCTGAACTGCACAAGGGCAAATACTGTAGAAATATTTCCTTGTAATAAACCCTGATAATGGCTGCATCAAACAGCACTTGCACCCCTATATCATCCATTTAGCATAACACCTTCACCACTAACATCAGCATAGGGAGGGGAACGACAGCAGGCTGTTCTGAAAAACTCTACATCCTATAATTGCTCAACAAGCGCAAGAGAAGACACAGCCAAAATATACAAAAGTATAAAGGTTTATTAACAAATAAATAAATAAACAATTGATGACAAATACATGCACATAATTTGTGCGGTAGAGGAGCACAGAGTTAACACCCAAAAACCACCACTGACGCTAACTATCCCCCACACCACATAAAATACTTTAACACTCAATAGTATATCAACGGTAAGGCTAGAGGTCATAGTAAGCCCCAAAAAATAAACCACATAGCCAAAAAATGCATGGAATAATCAAACATTCTAGGACACAAATAGCATACCGTTGGCCATAGTATAAGGGGGAAATCAGCGCCAGTGGAACAAACACCCTCGACGCGTGTTTCGCACTTCGCTTTGTCAGGAGGTACAATAACATTCCCCAAAGACCTCCTAGTTATAGTGCAGTGCTCACCTTGATTGGTTAAAAAGTGATTGTCTAATAAAAGACAGCCGTTGTTTAGTATCGAGCGAGCTTACCCAGGTGATGCGGACACGGTCCTCCACGAGGACGCTGGCTCGTCAGGAGGTTTTTATCATGTATTCACTACCACATTTGATTTTGAGATCGTAAAGCTGTGGTCATCCTTTTATATATTTTTTATTATTTATCATTTTCTATTTCTATTTATGTCAGTAGTTGCTTTTTCGGTCTCTATATATGATTCCATACTGCATATCCGGCTTCCGTTCCATGCTGTGCCCCTTTGTATAGTTCATTACCATGACTACCGTTGTAGCGAGTTCCCGTGGTGCGCTGCGGGCGGGTCCACGTGATGACGCCGCACGGTCTCCTTGGTAGCTGGACTGACGTGCCGGAAGCGCTTCACTCCACCTCCTGACGAGCCGGCGTCCTCTTGGAGGACCGCGTCCACATCACCCGGGTAAGCTCGCTCGATACTAAACAACGGCTGTCTTTTATTAGACAATTACTTTTTAACCAATCAAGGTGAGCACTGCACTATAACTAGGAGGTCTTTGGGGAATGTTATTGTACCTCCTGACGAAGCGAAGTGCGAAACGCGCGTCGAGGGTGTTTGTTCCACTGGCGCTGATTTCCCCCTTATACTATGGCCAACGGTATGCTATTTGTGTCCTAGAATGTTTGATTAGTCCATGCATTTTTTGGTTATGTGGTTTATTTTTTGGGGCTTACTATGACCTCTAGCCTTACCGTTGATATACTATTGAGTGTTAAAGTATTTTATGTGGTGTGGGGGATAGTTAGCGTCAGTGGTGGTTTTTGGGTGTTAACTCTGTGCTCCTCTACCGCACAAATTATGTGCATGTATTTGTCATCAATTGTTTATTTATTTATTTGTTAATAAACCTTTATACTTTTGTATATTTTGGCTGTGTCTTCTCTTGCTCTTGTTGAGCAATTATAGGATGTAGTGCTTTGGTTTTTTGCCACAGCCGTTCATGAGTCATTTTGGGGCATTTTGTAGGTGTGTGTGTGTGTTCTGAAAAACTCATCTGTTTGGAGGACAAACCCAACACCGCGCAGGAGCTGTGGACGGGCATGGAACAACAGACCGATGAGTGGTTAGTGTCACTGAGCCTCAAGCCCGGCCTTGTGGTGTGCGATAATGGGCGAAATCTCGTAGCAGCTCTGGGCCTAGCCGGTTTGACACACATCCCTTGCCTGGGGGGATACAGAGGACACAGATGATGCACCTCCCACAGAGGACAGCTTGTCGTTGACTCTGGGTAGCCTGGCAAACATGAGCGACTACATGCTGCAGTGCCTGCGCAATGACTGCCGAGTTGCCCACATTCTAACTTGTGCAGATTACTGGGTGACCACCCTGCGGGATCCCCTTTACAAGGTCAACGTGCCATCCTTAATTCCATCACTAAAGCATGATCGGAAAAAGACAACGCTGGTAGACGTGCTGCTGATGGCATTCACACCTGACACCGTGGGCTCAGTGGAAGCACAAGGCTAAAGCAGAGGAGGAGGAGGAAGTCGTCAAAGCAGCTGGGTCACCGCCCACACCTCAGAAGGCAAGGTTAGCATGGCCGAAATGTGGAAAAGCTTTGTCACCACGCCACAGCAACCAGCACCACCAGCAGATATGGAAAGTCTTAGCAAGAGGCAGCATTTCAGCAAAATGGTGGAATTGTATCTGTGCAAGCGTCTACATGTACTGACTGATGGGTCTGCCCAGGGTCGTAGCTACAGGGGAAGCAGGGAAAGTGGCTGCTTTGGGGCCCTGACCCAGAAGGGGCCCATCCAGGAGGATGAGGACTAAAAGACTTTGTCAGGGCCCCCTAAACATAATTATACAATGAAATTATATGTAGTGGCAGTATAGACAGTGTTGAAAACGGAATAGAAAAGCTGCCGGGCCGGCGTGGATGTAATGGGGGCAGCATGAAAGGAAGGGGTTGCAAAAAAATTACTGGGGGGGGGGGGGGGGCTCCATTCAAATATTTGCTGTTGGGCCCAGTCATTTCTAGCTACACCACTTGGTCTGCAGCATTGAACTTCTGGGTCTCCAAATTGGGGACATGGCCTCAGCTTTACCTTTACGCCTTAAAGGTGCTGGCCTGCCCTGCAGCCACTGTATTGTCTGAACGTGTGTTTAGCATGGCTGGGGGCGTTATCACAGACAAGCGCAGCTGCCTGTCCATAGCTAACTTGGACAATCTTACATTCATTAAAAAGAATCAGGCATGGATCCCACAGGACTTGTTCGTACCTTATGCAGAATAGACATGTATACCGGCCTCACCCAACCATTGTTATACTACAGCGCACTTACTCTTTTTTTTCTTGTTTATATTTCCCAATGTTTTGGGGTCGACCCCAATTTATAAAAAAAAGCGGGAAAAAAAACACATTGTTGTTGGCGACTACCTTTGGCTTCACAGCCAAAAGAGGCTTTATGTCAGGCAACAATGTAACCGCCAATTGTAATGAACTAAGTTCCCTGTCTGTTATGCAGTGCAGGGGTACTTTGAAAGAAAGAAGTGGTACAGATCAGCCAACAATCTGAACGGCACCTAATTTACAGAATATATTTCCCAGTCAGGTATGCAGTGCAGGGGTACTTTCAAAGAAAGAAGGGGTACAGATCACCCACCAATCTGAAGGACACCTAATTTACTGAATATATTTCCCAGTCAGGTATGCAGTTCAGGGGTACTTTGAAAGAAAGAAGGAGTGCAGATCACCCACCAATCTGAACGCCACCTAATTTACTGAATATATTTCCCAGTCAGGTATGCAGTGCAGGGGTACTTTGAAAGAAAGAAGGGGTGCAGATCACCCACCAATCTGAAGGACACCTAATTTACTGAATATATTTCCCAGTCAGGTATGCAGTGCAAGGGTATGGCCCAAGAATGTAACAGACAATGTTTAGAAATTTATCTCCCTGTCACCTATGCAGAGCAGGAGTTTGCATACGGCAAAACTGGCAAAATGTCACCCACCAAAGGAACAGACGATTTTTACAAATTTACATCCCTGTCACCTATCTAGCACAAAAAGTGTGTTTTTTTATAGCACCAATGTAAATTCAGTATGTTACGGTTGTATTGGACTGTCAGAAATGCAGCGTAGCATGCAAATTTGCTATCTACCACCAAAAAAAAGTGCTTTTTTATATTAGCAATGTAACTGCAGTATTTAGCGGTTTTATTTGACTGTCAGATATGCAGTGCCTGTTGCACACCGACTAATGACCGACTAATGTAATTGAAAATTTTTTACTGCCAGGTATGCACTGCAGGCCGCAGGGGTACTTGAACAGCCAAAAAATGGAATTTGTCCTCCACTGTGATACCAGAACAGAATTAAAGTAATGTCCCTGGCACACATGCAGTTCACATGCAGTTGAAAGGGCACTGCACTTGCAAAAATGGTCGTCGACGCTCACCGAACTAGCAGATGGATTACAACTGATTTATCAGTGTCACTGGGCTCAAGGCTGGTTACAAAAATGTAGCATAGCACCCTCAATAATCTCTGTAGTTTGAAGATTGAACACCAAGTTCAACAGAATTGCTACCTAATCTGTCCCTCACAGCAGCAGCAGCATCCTCTCCCTACACTGAGAAGAGCAGAGTGACGTACTGTGCTATGTGACTCCAGCCTATATAGAAGCTGGGTCACATGCTGCTCTTGGCCAATCACAGCCATGCCATTAGGTCTCTTTCACACTTGCGTTTTTGTTTTCCGGCATAGAGTTCCGTCGTCGGGGCTCTATGCCGGAAAAATCCTGATCAGGATTATCCCAATGCATTCTGAATGGAGAGAAATTCGTATACGGTATATATGCTACAGAGGACAGTATACTGTATATATACCACAGAGGACAGTATACTGTATATATATATATATATATATATATATATATATATTAGCTGAAGGACCCGGCTTTGCACGAGTATATTTAATCTACTTCATTTAATGTTTGCGTGTCATTAAAAGATATCAACAGTGGCATATACAGCACGCACCCCGTCCGCTTAACAGTGACCTCCACAGCCTCAGACCCCTTAACACTGACCCCCACATTGCTCCGTTTCCTTAAAATGGGAACTGCACAAAAGACCACACCCTTAACTTTGACATTTAAAGCAGCCTGCTCCTTTAACAGTGAGTTCCACAGCACCCCACCCCCTTGACAGTGACTTCCACAGGGACCCGCCTTCTTTACATTGACCTCTACAGCACCCGCCCCTTAACACTGACCAGATGATACAGTCCCCTTAACTGACCTCCACTATTCCTGGCCCCCTTAAGAGAGAACTCCATAGCGACTGCCCCTTTAACAGTGACTGCCACAGTACCCTGCTCCCTTAACAGAGACCTACACTGTACCCAGATCCCTTAACAGTGACCTCACAGTAGCCGCTGCCCCTTTAATAGTGGCCTCCACAGTCCCCTCCTCCCTTAACAGTGACCTCCACATCGGCCGCCCCTTTATTAGTGAACTCCACAGTACCCCATCTCGTTAACATTGATTACCACAATAACCTGCCCCTTTAACAGTGACCTCCACAGAGCTCCGTTCTTTTAAAATGTGACTGCTGCGCGTGTGTGTCTCCCAGGGAGCTAATTCTTCAAAACAATAGATTTAATTTACCCTCTCTAACCAGGCACTGAAGAGTCGCTTTTCCAGAGGTAAGGTATTAGTGAACGGGCTGCCATTATTAGCATGGTGGGCAAGTCATTTTTGGCCGGGGTAAAGGTGTTTAAAGGCACCAGAGCAGTATCAGCTTGGCGTCTAGTGATAAGTTCATGAGGCATATTTGATTGAGCAGTTTGCCTAATTCTATCCAAGAAGGTTGTATGAGTGGGCAATACCACCAAATGTGGGAGAGGGACCCCACTCCCGAGCCACATCTCCAACAATGTTCTTGAATTTCTAGGTTAAGCTTGTGAAAGAACTGGGGAGTTTTGTACCACCTGGTTAAAAACTTGTATAAGTTCTCTTGGTATTCTAATAAAAGATTAAAGCTTTTTATGGGTCTGTAAGTGTAATGGCTAGCTCCTTCTCCTAAGTCTCCAGAAAGTACTGCTTGGGTGTTAAGTAGGAGATCAGTGATTTATATGTAAGGGACAGTGGTCTTCTGGGAGTTTAGTTTTTCCAAGTAGTTCTTCTAGCCCAGTTTTGGGGCTGGATGGGGTGGAGGGTAAATTAATATTCCGTATGTCTTGTCGATAATCAAGGAGATGTAGGAACGGACGGACTTCCTGGACTCAGGCTAGCTCAAGGGTTTTGTCCCACAATATGTTACCATCTGAATAAAAGATCTCCCTTAGGGAGATGTTAGCTAGTGAAGCCCAAACTCCTATAGGAGTGAGGACCGCGGCGTGGATGTAAGTTTGCAAAAGGGCCAGAGGATATTGGGAAGAGGGAACCTTATGGTTTGTGATTTAAAAAGCTCAGACCAAGTGACCAGGGCTCCTCTTAGTATATTAGGGTACATGGGGTCATTCATTTAAGGTCTGATTCCCCAGAGTAATGACATTTCCTTGGGGGTTAGAAGAAATCTTTCTAGATCTGCGTATAAGTTTGGGGGGGTAGTGGATAATAGGGAGAGGCACCTGTTAATTTGTGTTGCTTTGTAATATTCGTGCATATCCGGTAACCTGAAGCCCCCTAATCTCCTCTCTCTAGTCAAGATGGAATAAGCTATTCTAGCCGATCTACCTCCCCAGAGAAAGAAAGAGAAAATCCTCCGTATCTCTGTGAAGAATTTTTGTGGTAGCCATTTCGGGAGAACTTGTAAGAGGTGCAGGATTTTAGGGACTATGTAGGTTTTGAGGTAATTTTTCCGGCATATCCAAGAGATGAAAGGGAGTTTAAGGAACTTGATATGCGTGCAAATTGAGTGGAGGAAGGTTGTGTAGTTTAAGGTATAGAGGTCTTTTGGGATGCTTGGAATTTGAATTCCTAAATATAGTATACTTTTAGGTGCCCATTTGAATGGCATAAGGTTTTTCAATCTAGTTACCATGCTTATTGGGCAGGATATGTTCAGAGCTACTGACTTGCTGTAATTTATTTTGAAGTTGGATTGCCTGATTGGAGTCGGGAAGAATTTTTTTTCCCCTTAAGTGGGGAAAATTGGCTTCTGCCTCACAGGGGTTTTTTGCCTTCCTCTGGATCAACTTGTAGGAAACAGGCCGAACTGTATGGACAAATGTCTTTTTTCGGTCTTATATACTATGTTACTATGATAATGATCCAAACTCAGTAAATATGGACAATAATCTGGGGAAGGAGGCTAGCAGATTAGATTTTGTGATAAGGAGGTCGTCGGCGAATGCAGCAGTCGAGTGTGTATAGTGACCGATTTCAACTCCTTGTATCTCCGGGTCCTGTCTTATTTTGCATAGTACATAGATTGGTCGGAACTCCACTATAGGTAGAAGGGAGCTCTGTGTTCGGGAAAAACCGAGTCCATGAAATTAATAACAACACGGAACTCCAAAGGTTGCTTTATGTAAATATTTTTTTATTTTCATATATGCCACCACAAGTGAATACAATAGTTGGCCTACGTTTCGGTCCAATCCAGGACCTTTCTCAGGGCCTTAGTAGAATGCTGTAGGGAAACCTGGTGGCCTGGTCTTTCTTCTCTTTGTGAATGACTGTGACATGGGCTTCCAAGGCTTAGGGCGGTGGGAAGTCCCCATTCAATAGGTAGTTACATAGTCATTTAAAGTGCGGGATTAGGGTCGTGTTGAAGGTTTTGTAATATTGGATTGTAAACCCATCGGGTCCTGGAATTTTCCCGGAAGGTATAAAATTGACTACCTGAGAAAGCTCTTGCTCCGTTACTGAGGACAAGAGTTGTTCGGATTGTGCCGGATTCAGGGTGGGTAGACGTAGGGATGCGAGGAAAGCAGTTGTGGCAGTTGGAAGTGAGCTCGGTGGGGATAGAGGGGTGGACTGTATGTTGTATAGATCAGCATTTGGGGTAGATTTAAGATGTGTACCTTTGGAGTCCTTAATCTCTGGGATAAAAGAGTCAAGGTGCTGTTTTCTAAGTAAGGCAGACATGAGTTTATTGCCCTTGTCTCCGTGTGCATACGCTTTGAATTTGGCTCTGATTAACGTCTTAGCTGATGTGACATTCAGGAGGTTTTTCATTTCGGTTATAAGTTTTGGGAGCTCCTGGGCGATATTTCTAGCAATAGTCTGCTTGTGTGACACTTCCAATTTGGAGATTTGGGCTAACAGGGTAGTAAGTGTTGCTGTTCGTTTCTTCTTAATTCTGAAACCAAGAGCAATGAGATCTCTGCTGATCACTGACTTATGTGCTTCCCATGAGATGGAGTGGGAGGTTTGGTCTGGGGTATTGAAGCTAAAATACTCTTTTAGAATGGAAGTTAAGTGTGATATATGTGCTGGGTCAGCTATCAGGGTCTCATTGAGCTGCCAGCTCCAATCACTTTGTGGTAATTCTTTCAGAAAAATATTTAAATATATTGGAGCGGGGTCAGACAGGGTGATGTTACCTATGCTAGCTCCTGATACTAATGTGATGTGGGGGCTGGATAGGAAAAGGTAATCCGGTCTGGTATATGAGGATCTAACATTGAAATAAAAGGTGTATATCTGACTCCAAGTTCTTTTAGTGTATTTCGTAAGTGGCTAGGAGTTTGTGGGAAATCTGTGAGCGCTTGGATGAGGTGTCTATTTCTGGCTCTAGAGCAGGGGTGCACAACCTTTTTTGCTCTGGGGGCCGCATTGTCACATCGCACTATTTCAAGGGGCCGCCAAAAAAAAAAGTTAATCAGCGCTTGTTTGCATCAGCCTATTACACAGGCTAATACAAAGTGACTGGGGAGGAATGATCACTACCACAGTCATTCCTCCCATTATTCACTTACTATGTCATAGATCCACTCTGTGGACTTCTCATGCTGTTCCCACCCTCCCCACTTCATGACTTGGCCATTATTTTGCCTTTCCCCCCTGGCTAACATCATTTATTTGACACTTCTTCTGGTCTGTCAGAAGTAAGGAAAAACAAGACGGGTCCTCTGTCTGTGTAGCAGCTTTAATATCCTGTATGGTCCCATCAGAATTGGCTTATGATTTGGTAGCCAAAAGCAGGAGTGGGTAGAAAGCACAGAAGACATGCAAATATTCCATTCACGTGTCATCTCTGTTTTAGATCCACTCTGTTTTCTTTTGCCTTTAGCAATACTGATGGATTTTCAAGCAAATGCTGACCAAGTGAAGGCATATGCTCCACCGACAGGATTCGTTTTTTCTGGGTTATTGTTCTGACGGATCAGCGGAAGGGCAAAGTCATCAGTGAAGTCAACACAAACTTACTGCTGACACCCTCTCCACTCTGTCAGGGGGGCTCTACTTGTATAAGTGTTTGGTAGAACAGGTTCTGTAGACATCTATGTGGAATCAGCTGATGAGAGTGTAAAAGGAGTGCGCTTCTTCTTGACGTTCACATCTACCTGGCTGAGTTGATACTTCAGTTATTTGGTCAGTTTTGGCCCCGTGACTACCCAAATAAGTGAAGTGTGCAGTGATTCTAAGAGCGACTCCTGTAATCTGCATGTCATACTGACTCACAGTATTATTTCACTACCACATCAGACTCCCTATTTGTTACTGCAAGGCACAGTGCTCTACACCACTATAAAGGCTCTCAGCAGCCAGGAAATAGATGTTTTTTTTAATGTAATTTGCAGCGAATATATTCAGAACAAACCAAATTTTCCCGGCAAAATTAGGTGAACCAGCGAGTAAAATTTTTGAAAAATTTGCCTATCTCTACCTGTATTGTTTTGCACTTCAGTTCATCCACTAAAGAAGCACCCTGGTTTACTGCAGACCCTGACTCTCTGGACTTTTTTTTCCTATTGGGATGCACCATGCCTTCCAATTTCCGCAGAGAGCAGTAACATGTGGTGATACCTCAATAGTGTCCCGGGGACCTAGCGTGGCATTGGGGCCATCCCAAATTCGGCCCCTGCACTTATTAACTACGTGGGGCATTTATTAAGACTAGCATTTTAGACCACTGTGCTGGCAGTGAATCCGCTGAAGATATTGTGAGGCAGTGACAAGCCTCATGGCTGATGGGAGAGAGGAATGGCAGGATTATCCATCTCTCCCATCAGTGGGCAGGCCTGAGGCAGCAACAGGTGCCACAATCAACAGAGCATAAAGCTGTCTTCAAAGTGAGATGGCTGAGTCTTGTGTTTGGTCCAGAAGCCTGGAGTGGTTCTGTGTGTGGTCTGAGCTGGGAGCGCTGAGAGACCACAAAGCTGGGATGAGCCTGAGGTTTGGAGGGTCCCGCGACGCCTAGGGATAAGGGTCGCATGGTCAATGTCGGGCGGACGACTAGAACACAATCCCCCAAAAGACACTGGTGAGGTAACAGCCAGGAGGCTGATAAACATTAGGCTGGGAAAGCCGCATGGGTTCCCGTGTGTGTGAACGGTGACTTAGGTGAGTCAGGGATACACTGTGTTTAGGTAGAGCCCGGACGGGCAGGCTTTCATTTTTGTTTTGTATCATTTGTTTGTGCTTGTGGCGAAATGAAGCATGAGTTGGGACATGAAAACCTGTTGTCTGTGACGCTATTTGTGAGGATGATCCCCGGAAAGAAAGCTACCCCTCACAATATGTAGAGGTGCCGACGTTGGCACATCCATTGCCAGTCTACATCTATGCCAGCTTCTTTGCTGGTGTAGATTTAGATAATTTTATATGCCTGAACCAGGCATAGAAAAGGATAAATGAGATGGGCCTGGTGGCCTGCCCTCTTCCCTGTCCAATCCACACCCGCTTTTTTAGACTTGACATGAGTGTAGGAAAAATCACAGATTGTAGTGCAAATAACCTTTGCGCCACAATCTGCACCAGATATACACAAAAATTGGCGTATATCTGATAATAAATAATCCCATACAATTTATCAAATTTCTTCCATGTAACATTTTCTCTGGTCCGATACAGCACTCAACTTCTATTGGGTCAAGAATAATTCAGTGTGAATCAAAAGTGCCCACTTGCCTAACAAGTGGTGTATGACACTCCAAGGTCTCCTAAGACTGTATCCAAACTGTTTAGTGGTCTTTAATACCATGTGATGTCAAAGTGACAGTGGCTTACTGACTGTATATGGCTATGGGTAAATGAATGTGGACTGGTGGTAACAGTCTGTTTATTAGAACACTGCTTTGTCAATTTTTTATGTATTTATTTATTTGCTAAAACAGTCCAAACATTATTCCTTTTTGGTGGGAGATGGTGTCTTTTCTGACTATCACACTACCTAACACCCTGCACTGGAACCTATCAGCTACACTATATGACTATCTAACTTACACTGCCTATCTCCCACTAACTATCTGTAATATATATATATAAACTAACTAACTAACTAATGTAATGTGACACAGGAAAGCACAGAGCACAGCAATGACACTGCAAAACATTTGACAAAATGGCTGCTGGGGAGGTTCTTATATAGTAAGGGGTCGGCAACTTTCCTATTGGTTGCTAGGGATGTTTCTAAGCTCAGACAAAGAAATTGCAGCCTTCTCATTGGCCCACAAGCAAGAAGCCGGGTGGGATCATGGGTTCAGAGGAAAAAAAAATGTAGAATATTCACGAATACGAATATATAGCACTATATTCTAAATCTTCGCAAATTCTCAAAGTGACAATATTTGCTATTAAAATTATTTATTTCAATACAGAGCTAACTGGGAGGAAATGGAGAAAGAAGACATTAGTCCTGCATACAAGACTGATACAGGTCACATTAGTCAATGATCGGGCAAATCCACCAATCTACATTCATATCATAGATAGTTCAACTATGAAACAGCTGGAAACTAGGAAACTAATTTATCAAAGTGGTGTCTGGTCTGCATTCAGTGCATAATTCATCTGTGCACATCGTCCATCAAAATCAATAATTCACAGTACAATATGGATGGAGATCCCTAAGGCTTAAGTTTCAAGTCTACAAGTGGTTTTCTTCTCACATTATGTTAATGGTTTGCCATCTGTTAGTGTCCAAATTCATGTTAGATTTCAATTCTTTCATTTGTAATTATAGATCAAAGCCACAAAGTAACCATCATGATTAGGGGCATCTTTTAAGGAGTTGTTTTTTGGAGTTGTACCAGACCTGTCTCAAAAAATGTCACCTGGCTTCCCACGATTCCAGTGCAGCATTGTCCTGGCCCAACATAGGACACTTGTAGAATCACCAGGATATGAATTCAATGATGAACTCAAACTAAGGATGAGCAAATCGATTTATAACATTCTGGATTCACTTTGGACGAATTGCGTAAAACGGAGCACAGCACCATTTTACTCTGAGAATTGTGGGGCATTACTACAAGGGAGGAATTAGAAGGGCGCTTACGTGACACTGGGAGGAAGTGGGCAGGGAGGCGCTTGCCCTGATTAGCTGACAGACAGGCTAGATTACCCAATCAAGGGGGCAGCAGGCAGATGGGCGCCTGTGCAGAAGGAGCAGTATGTCATTCTGCTTAGTATTTGCGAGCTGTGCTGTGGTTCTGTCTCAGCAGACTAAAACTCTGTGCTAGGGACAGTATAAGAAGAATATAGGGAAAGAATAGGTGATAAAGAGGGACAATATAAGAAGATTATAGGCAGAGAATAGGTGGTGAAGAGGGACAATATAAGAAGATTATAGGGAGAGAATAGGTGATAGGGAAGGACAGTATAAGAAGATTATAGGGAGAGAATAGGTGATGAAGAGGGACAATATAAGAAGATTATAGGGAGAGAATAGATGATAAAGAGGGACAATATAAAAAGATTATAGGGAGAGAATAGGTGATAGGGAGGGACAGTATAAGAAAATTATAGATAGAAAATCGGTGATAGGGAGGGGCAGTTTGAGAAGATTATAGGGAGAGAATCGATAATAGGGAGGGACAGTTTGAGAAGATTATAGGGAGAGAATAGGTGATAAAAAGGGACAATATAAGAAAATTATAGGGAGAGAATAGGTGATAGGGAGGGACAGTATAAGGAAATTATAGATAAAAATCGGTGATAGGGAGGGTCAGTTTGAGAAGATTATAGGGAGAGAATAGGTAATAGGGAGGGACAGTATAACAAGATTATAGAAAAAAAAAGAAGATTATAGGGAGAGAATATTTAGGAATTTGGGGTATATTAGAGGGCATTAGTCAGCAGATTTGTACCTATGACACTGGCTGACCTGTTACATGTGCACTTGGCAGCTGAAGGCATCTATGCTGGTCCCTTGTTCATATGTGCCCGCATTGCTGAGAAAAAGGAAGTTTTAACATATGCAAATGAGCCTCTAGGAGCAATGGGGGCGTCGCCTTTAAAACTACAGGCTCTTGTCTTTCTGCAACTACCGCACCCTCTGCACCTTGATTGACAGGACCAGGAACACGTTTACACTGCCTGGCACTGTTAATCAAAGTATAGAGGGCGCAGCAGTTGCAGAGAAACTGGAGCTGCTTGGTATAACAGGATTAGGATTTAACCATGTGATTGCATGTGGTCTGTTTTATAATACTATCTAAATTTCCATACACATTACATTCTTGCAAGCACTGAGAAATTGCCCCTTTTTTATTTAGAAACCAGATCAAGTTGCAGGATAACAGGCTGAACTGGGTGGGCAGACGTCTTTTATCAGCCTTATAAACTATGTTACTGTGTTACATTAGGATATTGTAGTGCAATGTCTGTAATTGGGCATCTCATTGCGTTATAGCAGTACTACTGAACCCATTGCTGCAAGATAAGGGGTGGATATAGCAGCAAACACATTTCACACCAGTAATGCAAATTACAACTGTGTTAGTGAAGGCATTACTGCATCACAGAGTTGTAAAGACCTGTCGTGTATCATGTGGGAATCTAGTCTTCACGCTCACGCATATTTTGATGACAATAAAGACTGTAGTGTACGGGAGCTGTAATGCCCGTCACTACAGAAGGGTCACTGGTGTGCTGTCGTTTCCCCTTTATTTATGGGGAGGTTGGTATAAATAATCTGCAGATGTAATGTAATGCTATGCACTTCCCTGTTACTGTGAGTATTGCATGTACAGGCCTGCTAGGGATTTCATTCCAGCTCTAGTCACTAGAGGGAGCTAGGGAGCCCTAGGTTATATAAGGCCCAGTCAGGGAAGGCACAGGGAGTTGAAGCCCAGGCCTTGTGCCTGCAAGGTTAAGCCCAGGCCATGAGCCTGTGAAGGTGTTCAGAGTTCAGGCCCTGCGCCTGTTGAAGTCAGCCCAGGCCCTATAGCCTGAGAGGGTCCAGCCTAGGAAGATTCATTCCCTGGGAGGAGCAGTCCAGACCCTAGGACTAGTGGAGATGTGTTGCCTTCTTAGTCGAGCTGCAAACAGGAGAAGAATTCCAGCAGGAGCATTTCTGGTCACCAGCCTGAGGAGCTGAGGAAAGGCAGAGCAGCAACCAAGACAGCAAGAGGTACTACATATATCAGAGGAGGTACTTAATCTAATCCCAAGGATATACGCCAGATTTAGGGCATTGGGGCCTTGGAGGAAAGTGTCTACATTTCCAGGATCAGACAGGTAGAGAGTGCAAGCCGCCTGTACTGTGAGAGTCCTGTGTGTTAACCCTCTGTGATCACCTTGCTATGTCAGAGACTGCCATATGTACTCTAACCTGTAACTTACTGAAACCAACCGTCTTCAAAGGAACTGCGCTTCCATCTATGTCCGTGTATGATAACCATCAAGTACTTCAGTAAAGTTAAAGTTCTGTTTTATCATAAAGTGGTTCCTCAGTTATTCCTACTATCAACAAACGGTGTGCCACCGTTAACTGGCACTGGCGTCACGACACCTCAGGGACTCAGCCATAGGCACGTTAAACTACAACACCAAGGGCACCTCGCATTCCACCTGGCTGTGTCCCTCAAGAACCCAGAGAGTGCCCCAGAGGAACAGCGTGCCGGCCTCTCCATCACTGGCATTCCCCAGGTTAGTCCCACACATTGCCCTGACTTGGGGATGCTACATTTTGGCGTCACGAACAGGATACGCACGTTTTACGGACTGTGAGCAAAAACGTGAACTTTGTGCCTTAACCAGTTTGCCAAGTGACAAAACTCCTGTTTATTTGAAAGTGAACTTTGCGGACTTAAAACGTACAGAAAAGTGTGCTTAAAACCTCTAAAAGCGCTGTGCAGTGTTGCGCTATCAAGAGGAAGAAAATCGCCGCATCAGGGTGCGTTTTTGTGGACTTTTATGCTGTTTTACTACCGCGGCTTGCTGTCAGTGAATTGCCGCATCATGGCGCCCAAGATGGCCGCCGGCGCCATTGGACTTCTTCATGCGCCATCACTATCCTCAGTGGCGCGAAAATTTGGCGCCAAAACCCTCCAGGAGGGAGGAGAAAATCGCCCTGAGATACCGCCCACCTTGATGGATTATAATGTGGCCGCCTTCCCTATTGCGTTATACCTAGGGGGCGGGCCTGTGACCAGGAGAGATCTGCCCAGCCCGAGGGAGGAGCCTGTGTTGGAGCTGAAAGAAGAAACTGGTGAGAAGATGGCGGCGCCGGACGCTAACATGCCCGAGCCAGAGCCCATAGGAGAGTGGGGCGCCACACCACCAGACTCCCCTGCACCGGAGACCTGGGACCCTCCAGCCGGGACCATCCACCTGCGAGGGCAAGCTGCTGATCGCCGTGGGATCCGCCGCCGGCACCCACAATGGCCGACGCTGATGGCCGAACTACGGGCCGCGGTGGCCAAAAAGACCACTACGCGAAAGAAACGCTTTGAAGAGATGGCGAAGTCCATTCAAGAAGACCCATTCCAGGGTAAGCCACAGTTGGAGCGACGCCGCGGTATTGTGGTGGCCTTTGATAAGGACCGGGGTTTCGGCTTTATTCAGGAGCTGGGGACAGGCCGAGACCTTTATGTCAATAGGCGCTCGGTGAAGCGCCACTATCTGCCCGATCGCCTGCATAACCTCGTGATAGGAGAAATAGTGGAATATACTCCCGCGGAAGGTTTAAGGGGACCCTATGCCACTGCGGTTATCCGCCCCAGGGTAAGGCCTGAGACCTGGGAAGACGAGGATGAGGGTGTCTTGTCAGTTCAAGTTGCGGCTCCGGGATCCAAACCGCCCCGCTCCACTTACTTGCATAGACAGATCTTTTTTGGGCCCGATGTATTCTGGGAGCCCATTGTGCTGCAGAGCCCCGCTGATCCGTACCCACCTCCTGAGGCCGTACAGCGGGAGGTGAAGCGGGAGATGCAAGACAGTTGCCTGCGGTCCGAGGCCTGTGCTGAGGCCCGACGACTGGCAGCAGTCGATAGTGAAAAGATGGATATACCTCCACTGGAGCCGCCTGCAAGCGGACCGTCAGCTCTTGAATTGTTGCAGAGACGGGTGTACTGGGTAGAGGACCTCGGTTACGCTGGGTGTGTCCAGTGGGTCCCGTTCCCCAGAACCGAGGCAGAAGTGGAAGCTATGCTGGATAGACCCCTCCAATCAAGATAGTAAGGGAGACGGCTTCCAAATATGGCCTGCTAGGCCAGATCAATTGCTGCGGGAGCCCAGTGATTGTTCCTCTGGAGAGGAGTCAGAGGAGTTTGACACACACCTGTGAGCAGGCCTGCTAGGCCATTTTTGCTCATCTCACAGGAGTGCCAGAATGTGTTGCAGGAGCTGTCCCATATTGTTGACAGGCTGGTGGAGCTTGCTGCCAGTTCCCCACGGCCGGTGGCATTTTTGTGAAGATAAGTTGCCACTGTGGAACCACTGCTCCCAGCCTGCCTCTTTCTGTTCCGGGACACCCTGCCTGCTTTGAAGAAAAAACAGCCAAAATCCAAGTTGTGCTTTTATTTGCACCTAATCCCCTTTTAACCCCCATTTCAGGTTGAAAGGGAATTTTATGTCAGCATTTTTAGGGTGCGCAGGACTTGCCAGGATAACTTGGCCCTGGTATTGTCAGAGTCCTGTATTGTAATTCTATATGTGTGCTGCTGACCGTATTTATTGTTCAAAATTTTATATTCAAGTCAATGTGCCCAGAGATGGACTCCCCATGTGCGAGCCTCTGCGATCTCTATTTCCATGGACTCCCTGAGTGTGAGCCAAAATTTATAATATTTTATTATGGACTCATATTATGTCATGGACTATCCTGGTATTCCCTTTTATCCGCTGTGCCAGGTCAGCGCCCCAGTTCCATTCACTATCCTGAGAGAAGAGAACGACGCCCCTTGTCACCGCACTTCACCTTTGCCAGCTGGACCTGATAATAAATATCTATGCAGATGATGCTGATATGTATGAATATGTATGCCTGCATGTGTCTTTTTTGTATTCCAGGTGAAAATTCCAGTTGGGCGGGCCCTGCTGGAGTACGAGGTCGTACTCACCTTAAAGCAGCGGGGTATGTAGTGTACGGGAGCTGTAATGCCCGTCACTACAGAAGGGTCACTGGTGTGCTGTCGTTTCCCCTTTATTTATGGGGAGGTTGGTATAAATAATCTGCAGATGTAATGTAATGCTATGCACTTCCCTGTTACTGTGAGTATTGCATGTGCAGGCCGGCTAGGGATTTCATTCCAGCTCTAGTCACTAGAGGGAGCTAGGGAGCCCTAGGTTATATAAGGCCCAGTCAGGGAAGGCACAGGGAGTTGAAGCCCAGGCCTTGTGCCTGCAAGGTTAAGCCCAGGCCATGAGCCTGTGAAGGTGTTCAGAGTTCAGGCCCTGCGCCTGTTGAAGTCAGCCCAGGCCCTATAGCCTGAGAGGGTCCAGCCTAGGAAGATTCATTCCCTGGGAGGAGCAGTCCAGACCCTAGGACTAGTGGAGATGTGTTGCCTTCTTAGTCGAGCTGCAAACAGGAGAAGAATTCCAGCAGGAGCATTTCTGGTCACCAGCCTGAGGAGCTGAGGAAAGGCAGAGCAGCAACAGAGAAAGCAAGAGGTACTATATACCAGAGGAGGTACTTAATCTAATCCCAAGGATATACGCCAGATTTAGGGCATTGGGGCCTTGGAGGAAAGTGTCTACATTTCCAGGATCAGACAGGTAGAGAGTGCAAGCCGCCTGTACTGTGAGAGTCCTGTGTGTTAACCCTCTTTGATCACCTTGCTATGTCAGAGACTGCCATATGTACTCTAACCTGTAACTTACTGAAACCAACCGTCTTCAAAGGAACTGCGCTTCCATCTATGTCCGTGTATGATAACCATCAAGTACTTCAGTAAAGTTAAAGTTCTGTTTTATCATAAAGTGGTTCCTCAGTTATTCCTACTATCAACAAACGGTGTGCCACCGTTAACTGGCACTGGCGTCACGACACCTCAGGGACTCAGCCATAGGCACGTTAAACTACAACACCAAGGGCACCTCGCATTCCACCTGGCTGTGTCCCTCAAGAACCCCGAGAGTGCCCCAGAGGAACAGCGTGCCGGCCTCTCCATCACTGGCATTCCCCAGGTTAGTCCCACACATTGCCCTGACTTGGGGATGCTACAAGACAATTTTAAACAACTTTACTAAAGACCTAGAATTAGAGGAAAATTTTCATATTTTTTTTTTTTAAAGACAAACCAATTTTAAACAATTCTTTAGAAGAAAAAAAATTGCAATTAGACAGAGTGCAATATAATATATTCGGTCAGGCACATAAATGGATTTTCCCACATGAGCCTACGATGCCGTTTCATGTGTTGAAGAGCCATAATGCTTACATTTGTGCCTAAATGGACATTTGTTTTTCTCTGCATGCAGGGTTTGCAAATGGTGAGGATTTTTCAATGACTTGATATGCAGGCATACCGATTTTTTTAAAAGACTTAAACATTTTTGATAGTTTTTTTTTTTAGTCCAGTACATTATACTGTATGACAGGTTCGGCACATAATTATGATACATGGATTTTGTGGAAGACAATTTTTATTAATTTGCACTTGGACAAATACAAAATAAGTGAGGCCGACACTCTGGAGCCAAATGACCACATGGTACTGTACCACATGACTAGTGTTGATCACGAATTTTCGAATTGCAAATTTTAATCGCGAATATCGGCACTTCGAGAATTTGCGAATATTTAGAATATAGCAAAATATATTCGCAATTGCGAATATTCGCTTTTATGCGAATTTTTTATATGCAAATTTTCGCAAGCAAGAAAATAATGTCATTATTTTCTGATTGCGAAAACTTGCATAAAAAATTTGCATAAACTGGTATTTAAAAGGTTTCTTTTAAATGCCAGTTTATGGAAATTTTTAGCAAATTTTATCTGAATATTAATGCAAATTTTTATGCGAATTTTTGCAATCAAGAAAATAATGTCTGGAGATTACGAATTTGCGAATTTTCGTATATATGGCGAATATTCACCCAAATATTCGTGAAATATCGCGAATTCGAATATTGCCCCTGCTGCTCATCACTACACGTAACCATCCCACACACCTGTCCTAGGTCTGACAGAGGTCAGCCTGCACCAACAGTCCTCTATTATGATACTATGACCCAGACTAATATGTCAGGTTAGGTACACTAGTGTAAATAGAATTTTTGTAATAAATATTTCAACACTTGCTTTGGAAGAAAAAAAAAACTAAGAAAAACAACTATACGCTGCTGCTGGAAAATCCGCTTATTTGTCCACTTTTGTAAACTGTAGAAGCTTTGAACAGGTTTTTAAGAATAAAATAAACAGGCACAATAGGACATTCCTTGAGTGGTACACTGCTATTGATCCACCAAAATACCAAAATACACTTATTGACAAAAGAAAAATTGCAACAGGTTTCCTAGAAAAAAAAAAAAAAAAGCTTAAAGGATAACTGTCACATTTAGACCCAAATTTCAATGTTCATATATGTAGTTACCAATAACATGATATTCCAGAATCAATAACTATTAGACTTACTCGCCCCATATTTCATAAGATCCAGCCCTTAGCAACCAGTCTGCACAAAACTGCAATTTCCTTATTCAGTTAAGATGGCTGCTGCTGCCCTCACCCTGAGGCTAATCCCGCCTGCCCTCACTACCCACAATGCATTGAGTTCCTCGTGCACTAGTTTCTGCACCTCAACCAATAGGTGCTCTCCACACTGAAACACGCCCCCTCCTGCTATCACATACACTTTAGGAAGTGGTAGAACTGTGTGAACATTCTCTGTTGCGTGGACAAAGAAAACTAATGGTAAACTAGTCTTTATAATATAATAGCACTGCCTTACACTATATATATTCTGTCATGGGGACACATATGTGCTGTATCACTGCTGTGATAGGGGGACATACACGGGCTGCAGAATTACTGTCATGAGGACACATGTGCTGTATCACTGCTGTGATGGGGGACATACATGGGCGGCAGAATTACTGTCGTGGGGACACATCTGTGCTGTATCACTGCTGTGATAAGGGGACATACACGGGCGGCAGAATTAGTGTCATGGGGGCACATGTGCTGTATCACTGCTGTGATGGGGGGACATACACGGGCGGCAGAATTAGTGTCATGGGGGCACATCTGTGCTGTATCACTGCTGTGATAGGGGGACATACATAGGCGGCAGAATTACTGTCATGGGGCCACATCTGTGCTGTATCACTGCTGTGATAGGGGGACATGCATGGGCGGCAGAATTACTGTCATGGGGCCACATCTGTGCTGTATCACTGCTGTGATAGGGGACATACATGGGCGGCAGAATTACTGTCGTGGGGACACATCTGTGCTGTATTACTGCTGTGATAGGGGGACATACATGGGTGGCAGAATTACTGTCATGGGGCCACATCTGTGCTGTATCACTGCTGTGATAGGGGACATACATGGGCGGCAGAATTACTGTCGTGGGGACACATCTGTGCTGTATCACTGCTGTGATAGGGGGACATACATGGGCGGCAGAATTAGTGTCATGGGGGCACATGTGCTGTATCACTGCTGTGATAGGGGGACATACACGGGCTGCAGAATTACTGTTATGGGGACACATATGTGCTGTATCACTGCTGTGATAGGGGGACATACATGGGTGGCAGAATTACTGTCGTGGGGACACATCTGTGCTGTATCACTGCTGTGATAGGGGGACATACATGGGCGGCAGAATTAGTGTCATGGGGGCACATGTGCTGTATCACTGCTGTGATAGGGGGACATACACGGGCTGCAGAATTACTGTTATGGGGACACATATGTGCTGTATCACTGCTGTGATAGGGGGACATACATGGGCGGCAGAATTACTGTCGTGGGGACACATCTGTGCTGTATCACTGCTGTGATAGGGGGACATACATGGGTGGCAATATTACTGTCATGGGGCCACATCTGTGCTGTATCACTGCTGTGATAGGGGGACATACATGGGCGGCAGAATTACTGTCGTGGGGACACATATGTGCTGTATTACTGCTGTGATAGGGGGACATACATGGGCGGCAGAATTAGTGTCATGGGGGCACATGTGCTGTATCACTGCTGTGATAGGGGGACATACACGGGCTGCAGAATTACTGTCATGGGGACACATCTGTGTTGTATCACTGCTGTGATAGGGGGACATACATGGACGGCAGAATTACTGTCATGGGGACACATATGTGCTGTATCACTGCTGTGATAGGGGGACATACATGGGCGGCAGAATTACTGTCATGGAGATACATATGTGCAGAATGACTGGTGTGATAGGGGGACATACATGGGCGGCAGAAATAGTGTCATGGGGACACATCGAGGGTTAACAGCCAAACAAAACTCTATATTTATTGCTCTGATTCTACGGTTTACAGGAACACCCCACATGTGGTCGTAAACTGATGTAAGGACAGGCGGCAAGGCACAGAAGGAAAGGAGCGCCATATGGTTTTTGGAAGGCAGATTTTACTGGACTGATTTTTAGATGCCGTGTCCCATTTGAAGCCCCCCTGATGCACCTTTACAGTAGAAACTCACAAAAATGTACCCCATTTTGGAAACTAGGGGATAAGGTGCCAGTTTTATTTGTACTATTTTGGGGTAAATATGATTTCTGATTTTTAATTGCTCTATATTACATTTTTTGTGAGGCAAGGTAACCAAAAAAGGGCTGTTTTGGCACTGTTTTTATTTTTTAAATCTTTACAAGATTAATCTGACAGGGTAGATCATGTGTTATTTTTATAGAACAGATCGTTACGGACGTGGCAATACACAATATGTATACTTTTTCTTATTTATTCAAGTTTTACACAATAATAGCATTTTTTAAACAAAAAAATGTTTTAGTGTCTCCATATTCTGAGAGCTATAGCTTTTTTATTTTTTGACTGATTGTTTTAGTTATGGTCTCATTTTTTGCGGGAGGAGGTGTCGGTTTGATTGGTACTATGTTGGGGGGGCATACGCCTTTTTGAACGCTTGGTGTTGCAATTTTTGTGATGTAAGTTCACAAAAATGGCTTTTTTGGCACTGTTTTTATTTTTATTTCTTTACGGTGTTCAGCTGAGGGGTTAGATGATGTGATATTTTTATAGAGCAGGCCCTCACGGACGCGGGGATACCCAATATGTATTCTTTTTTTATTTATTTAGGTTTTACACAATCATTTTTTAAACAAAAAAAATCATGTTTTAGTGTCTCCATAGTCTGAGAGCCATAGTTTTTTCAGTTTTTAAGCGATTGTCTTAGGTTAGGTATCATTTTTGCGGGATGAGGTGATGGTTAGATTGGTACTATTTTTGGGGTCATATGACTTTTTGATCGCTTGCTATTACACTTTTTGTGATGTAAGGTGACAAAAAAAGTTTTTATTATTATTTTTTTACAGTGTTCACTTTAGGGGTTAGGTCATGTGGTATTTTTATAGAGCAGGTCCTTATGGACATGGCGATACCTAATATGTCTACTTTTTTAAAAAAAAATTACATTTAACACGAAAAAGCATTTTTAAAACAAAAGAATTCATGTTTTAGTCTCAGAGCCATCGTTTTTTAATTTTTAGGGCGATTGTTTTTGGTAGGGGCTCATTTTTTGCAGGATGAGGTGACGGTTTTATTGGTACTATTTTGGGCGGCGTACGCCTTTTTGATCGCTTTGTGTTAGAATTTTTGTCATAAGGTGACAAAATATGGCTTTTTTTTACATGGTTTTTATTTTTTACAGTGTTCACCTAAGGGGTTAGGTCATGTGATATTTTTATAGAGCTGTTTTTTACGGACATTGCAATACCAATTATGTATATTTTTTTTATTTTTTATGACAAAAAGATTTGAAAAAAGACCATTTTTATTTTATTCTCAATTCAATTTTTATTTATTTATTTTTTAACTTTTTTTTTTTTTTTACTTATCAAGACCCATCTGGATCCTGAAGATCCAGTAGGCCTGATCACTGTACAGTGCATTGCAATAGTCATCTATTGCAATGCACTGTATAGTCAGTGCTACATTTACACTTAGGCTGGGTTCACACGAGCGTGATGGATTTAGGTCCGGATGCGTTGCGGATGCGTTCAGTGAAAACTGTGCGTTTTCACAGGCAAAGCCATTCAGTTTTGCCTGCGATTGCGTTCAGTTGTTCAGTTTTTTCCGCGTGGGTGCAATGCGTTTTGATGCGTTTTTCACGCGCGTGATAAAAAACTGAAGGTTTACAAACAACATCTCCTAGCAACCATCAGTGAAAAACGCAACGCACCCGCATTTGCTTGCGGATGCTATGCGTTATTAACGCAGCCCCATTCATTTTTATGGGGCTGCGGATGCGTTAATAACGCATAAGATAGAGCATGCTGCGATTTACACACGTTGCAGAAGTGATGCATGAAAAAAAACGCTCATGTACACAGCCCCATAGAAATGAATGGGTCAGGATTCAGTGCGGGTGCAATGCGTTCACATCACGCATTGCACCCGCGCGGAAATCACGCTCGTGTGAATGCAGCCTTAGGCCTCTTTCACACGAGCGTGTCCGGATTAAGTCCGGATGCGTTGCGGATGCGTTCAGTGAAAACTGTGCGATTTCACAGGCAAAGCCATTCAGTTTTGCCTGCGATTGCGTTCAGTTGTTCAGTTTTTTCCGCGCGGGTGCAATGCGTTTTGACGCGTTTTTCACGCGCGTGATAAAAAACTGAAGGTTTACAAACAACATCTCCTAGCAACCATCAGTGAAAAACGCAACGCACCCGCACTTGCTTGCGGATGCAATTGGTTTTCCACGCAGCCCCATTCACTTCTATGGGGCTAGGGATGCGTGAAAAACGCAGAATATAGAACATGCTGCGATGCTGCTGAGTCAGGATTCAGTGCGGGTGCTATGCGTTCACATCACGCATTGCACCCGCGCGGAAAACTCGCTCGTGTGAAAGGGGCCTAAGGCTGATGAGACCCTCAGGGTCTCATCAGCCTTAGGTAACTTGGCAACCAGGACGCCTTTGTAAGGCGTCCGGTTGCCATGGCAACCATCGCGCCGCTGCGATCGCAGCAGCAGCGCGATAGAAGAGAGAGGGAGCTCCATCCCTCTTAACCCCATGGATGCCGCGGGCGGCTGCTGACCGCGGCATCTATGGGGTTAACGCCCCAGATCGGTGTCAGCACCGATCTGGGCTGTAGCAGCAGAGTGTTAGCTGTAAGTCACAGATAACACTCGCTGCTGAATACAGCCGGCAGCAGGAGGAGCGAAGCAGAGGGGGGGGAACAACCAGGAGGAGGAACAGAGGGGGCAGCGGGGGACATATGGAGGCATATGGGGGCAATGATGGCCGCATGTGGGGGGCAGTGGGGGCATTTATTTATAAAAAGGCTCTGGGGGCACTGGGGGCACGGCAGCAGACTGGGGCACTAACGCGATTTCAGACTGCAGTCTCCAGAGTGGAGATCGGAGCCTGAAACCGGCATTTTAGAGAACTCTCACTTCCGGGAGCGCGCACGCACAAGTTACTGTGCGTCTCCCTTCCTCCAGGAGATAGACGGACCTCACATAGCAACCTGTTTTTAGGCTAAGGTAAAAATAGGCGCTGAGGGGGGCAAAATTAGAGTTTTATAGGGGTTCAGGGATAATGAAAAATAATGAAGATGGCCACTAATGTCATGAAGATGGTCTCTATTAAGATATTGAAAAAAAAAAATGTGACAGTTATCCTTTAATTGGACATTCCCTTAGTGCAACCAAACTACGCACTGCTATTGACTAAAATATGCTTAGTGCGCTAGTATAAACCGTAGAAGTTTTACAACAGGTTTTTGGGAAAAAAACTTGCTTCTGCACATAAAAATAAAGTACTGTTTCTGTAAATGATCTTTGTGCAGTGCAACCGTATGTATGATCAGCTCCAGTCCTGGATACAGACACTGTATTTGCTCCTATGCTGTCCCTATTGATAAAACCTAACTTCCTGTCTAGCTGTTTAATCTACCTCACTAAACATATCTTCTTCACAATACCTACAGTGTTCCTACAAGACCCTGGCTTGTTTGTCTTATTGCTCTGTCTGCCACAGACATGTCAAGCATGTCTTATCACATCAAGACCATAATTCTATTCTTTTCAGCTTAGTTTACAAAAGTTAATAAGAAAGCACAATGTTGGAAAACATGTTTTGTTTTAATAAGTTGTGAAATGCCAGAGAAAAGCCTCATTCACACGTCAGTGTTTGGTCAGTGATTTCCATCAGTGATTTTGAGCCCAAACCAGGTGCGACTCTAAACACAGAGCAGGTGCAGATCTTTCCCTTCTACCTTATGTCTGTGGAGGCTAACTCCTGGTTTTGGTTCGCAATCACTGATGGAAATCACTGACCAAAACACTGATACGTGAATGAGGCTTAACTCAGGAGGAAGTCTGGAGGAGGCAAAGCATGATAATCAAATAAGTCCAAAAGATCTATATAATTTTCTGTTGCATATTATTAATCATCACTGGATCCACACCACAAGTCTTTTTAAAGGGATCATTGAAAAAGATTACATCTTTCTCAAATTGTTAAAAAACATTGAAAATGGCATCAAAGAAAGTTACAAAAATCAACAGGTTCACATAGTTTCCTTGAATTTGAAAACTTGTTCAGAGTTCTCTTTTCAAAAATAGATGAAGACCCAGCAGTTGGATCCCCACTGATTAGAAAGGAGTCACTTTTAGTGTTGATCGAGCACCAAAGTGCTCGAGTGCTCGAGTAGAACACTTTGGGATGCTCGGGTGCTCTACAAAGCACCCAAGCACAATGGAAGTCAATGGGAGAACCCGAGCATTAAACCAGGCACCCCCTGCTCTGAAGAGGGGAGGGTGCCGGGTCCCACTGAGGTCTATGCAGAAGATGGCTTTACAGTGAGGGAATCCCCCAGTATGAGTCCACGGTTTAGGAGTCCCTGCTCTGACGTCATACATAGCTATGTTCATATATGGAGTCAGTGCTGGGGGACACCCAGTGTATTGAAATCTAATTTAGCCTCTATTTCTGAAAAATTTCTGCCAGGATTTGAACTCACAACCTTCTACATTAGAGGCAAAGACCTTAACCACTCAGCTATAAAGCTGAACGATAAACTGTATCAGAAAAACCTCATAGTAGTTTGTCATGTAGTAAGTATTCCTATACAGCAGAAGTATCATTTTATATTTCACTGCAAGTTTAAATGTGGTTGTATAGCCTAGTGGTTAAGGTTCTTGGCTCTAACGTAGAAGGTTGTGAGTTCAAATCCCAGCAGAAACATTTTAGAAATAGAGGCCAAATTAAAGGTATACATTTTTTTAGTAATGTAAAAAAATGTATGGCACAAAATAATTGTGTAATTACTATATATAATCATACTTCTGATATATATGAATGCATAATATATGGAAAACTAATACTGATGTTTTTAGCCATAATATATTTACATTTACATTCTAAATATATAATAATATATGTAAATATAATATGGCTAAAAACGTATATATTTAGCCTCTATTTCTGAAAAATTTCTGCCGGGATTTGAACTCACAACCTTCTACATTATAGCCAAGAACCTTAAAGGGGTATTCCCATCTCAGACAATAGGGGCATATTGCTAGCATATGCCCCCATTGTCTGATAGGTGCGGGTCCCATTTACTTCTATGGGGGCAGTGGGGAGCAGCGCTTGGTGGTGGACACACCCTGGGAAATCCGGGGTCCTCCAGCCACACCGCTCCCCACTACGTTTTCGTTGTAGGTGGGACCCGCACCTACAACGAGAACGAAGCGTGGAGCGCTGTAGCTGGAGGGCCCCAAATTTCCTGGGTCCGTCCACCACCAAGCGCTGCTCCCCACTGCTCCCATAGAAGTGAATGAAAGCACACCGCTCATGCGTGGCCCATGCTCCTATTCATTTCTATGGTGCAGCTGCTTTCCCTGCTTCCCCTATAGCTACGCCCCTGCGTACTATATTGAGCATGCACAGCTATCAGCTTTAATCCGTTGATTGCAGCTCGCATGCAGTGCTGGCAGATCCTCCCTCTCCAGTTAGTGAATTGACCATCCTGTGTGACGAGGAACCCATCATTTGCCTGTTTTTTCACCAATTGAGTCAATCCAGCAAAGTTCCTTCTATAAAAGACTGGGGTAAATTGATTAACATGGTTGCATGGTCACTTCTAACATCTTTTGTTCTGGATTTTTGCCACATTTTGTATTTGTTACATTAATTAGATTTTTGTGCTTCAAAAAACAGTAATTTCTGACATTATTGCCTCATTGAGTGGTATATAGAGGTGATCAAATTAATTCTTAACAAATCACATTTGATACAAATTTTGTAAAAATTTTAGGTCTATCTGAATCTGAATTGTTCATGATTTGATTTGGGTGAATTTTGAAGAGACTGGGAGAGAGAGAAAGTTAAATAAAATTAAAGGGGTTGTGTCATCTCTGATATTGGTGGCAAACTGCTAGGATACGCCACCAATCTCAGACAGGTGCGGGTCCCAGCTCTGGGACCTACTCCTATCTCCAGAGCATACGTGGCGCACTCTCGATTCACTTTTATGGGAATTCTATGCTCAATTCTTATTTTCACAACTCTCATAGGCGTGAATAGAGAGATCACTGATCATACACGGCCACCTCTCCATTCTCTTCTTTTGGAGTCCTGGAAAAATCTCAGCTATTATTGGAACGGTTATAGAAGTGATGAGAGGGTGGTTGTACCTTTTGTAGCTGCTACATCTTTAACTCTTCTAAGTTTATGCTACCTTGATTTAAACCTGTGTTAAAAAAAAAAACTGCTCCATTGCCCGTAGAAGTCACTATATCCGATATGTAGCTAAAGTTCAATGTGGTTCAGCTGTTTCGTATTCACTAGAGATGAGCAAATCGAATCCGATCGGAATTTCTGGAAAAATTCGATTTGCACCGAATCCGAATATCCTCACTCTTCGTGGTAACGTAATACATTTTTTCCTAAAATAGGTGCTGCACGTGTTGGGACATGGAGCAAGGAACTCTGGGAATGAGGGATCACCCACAATGCCATGCATGCAGCCAATCAACAGCCAGTCCTGTGATGTCACAGCCCTATAAACAGCTTTATCCATCTTGAATTCTGCCATTTTCCAGTGTACTTATTGCAGGGAGAGATGTCAGCAGGCACTAGTGACAGTGCTAGGAAAGACTTCATTGTGCTGAAAAAACAAATTACAAGTTCAGGAATATTTAACGTGTAGGTAAAGGATAGGGAGGACTCATTCCACAGCATTTATGCTGAACAGGGTTCAGTAGAGGAGGTTACAGCCTGGGTAATAGGAACAATCCTATTACACCTTGCAACTGGGGATCCAAATTGCCATTATACAGCTCTGTAATTCCAGCAAACTGTTCTTGTTATTGGGATGCAAGTGCTGTGTGATACAGCCATTAACAGGGTTTATTACAAGGAAATATGTCTACATGTAATTTGCCCTTTTGCGGTGCAGTTATATGTTCTAAAGCATTTTTTGGCTTGTATTAGTGGGAAAATTGGGCTTATTAGCCGTTGTGTGGTGACATGCAGAGCTAAGCCAGTTCCAGCCCATGTTTGTCAGCAGGGTGGCATTAGGAAAAAGAAGGAGCCCGGCACCTGTGCCTGTAGCTAGGGGCAGCAGCGCCTGCATGGACTGCTAGTCTAACAATTAATAGGATATATAGTAGATACGTATGTCCTATTATATTTATTTTGATAAAATTGATGGGTGCTTGTAGACTTTCTTCTGTATGAACCGAATTATGTCGATTAGCCATTCATTGGTGAAATTTGTTTGTGATACAGCCGTTTTTGGGAAAATTGGTTGGTTGCTGTAACTATGGTCAAGGACAATATATGTCCTTTACGGCATCACTCGGTATATGTGGTTCCTGCCCAGCCACACCAGCAACTTGGCCAGGTGACAGTGCTTCCGCCTCCACATTCTCACGCCGTTGGTCCTGCGACAATGTCCGCCTCTGCCTCCTCACCCTCCACCGTGTCCTCAGCCTCCACTCCAGGGACAATTCGCAGTGCCCCTCCAGCATACCACATGTGCAGCGCACGGCAGTGTCATGCTGTTCTGCACCTCGTTTGCCTGGGCAGGTGGCCCTCTGTGCTCATGTTCCTCTGCCATAGCTGCTGTGGTGGGGGAGCGAGGGGGGAGGCGGGAGGGGTAGGAGCAGTTCCAGCTCTATCAGCAGCAACTTGAGTCTAGAATCGCTGATGAGCAGCTTTATTCACCCACCTAGTGAAGAAACTATTCACCAGCAGCAGCTAGACCTGGAGCAGGACCTGAACCAGGAGGTGGTGGCAAACTTGGATATTACTCTACCAACCCACATTGAAGACCTGCTGGACTAATGGGCAGCCAAACTGTATTTGTGGCCACAGCTAGCAGAGTTTGCCCTGGAAAAGCTGTCATGCCTGGCCAGTAGCGTGGCATCAGAGCGGGTGTTGAGTGAGGCGGGGGCCATAGTTACCCCAAGATGAACTCGTCTGTCCACCCAAAATATGGAGAGACTGACCTTTTTCAAGGTGAATCAGCCAAGATTTCCACCCATCAATGACTGGTGCATCAGACTAGATCATCCATGGTGCCACACCAACACTTTGACAAAAGAGACCGGTTTCTTCTGGCTACCTGCCTCAGCTACTATTCTAATGCTGCCACCCACCTGATGCCACACATCTGATACCAAGTGCTCCTTCTTTCACCAACCATCTTCAGCTGGTACTAGTATTGCCATACACCTCCCCATTCTGTCACTGGGTTACTCAATGGTCTCCTGATGCTGCTGCCACCTCCTTACTATGTCACCTTGCCACTCTGTGGTCTCCCGATGCTGGTGTCACCTCCACACTATGTCACCTCGCTACTCTGTGGCCTCCTGATGCTGCCGCCACCTCCACACTCTGTCGTTGTGCCTTTTGTGGCCTCATGATGCTGCCGCCACCTCCACACTGTCATTGAGCCACTCTGTGGCCTCCTCCTGATGCTGCCACCACCTCCGGACTCTGTCATTGGGCCACTCTGTGGTCTCCTCATTCATGTATCATCTCTGTTTGGATCCACTCCTGTTTTTTTTGGCATTAGCAATACTGATGGATTACTGACCAAATGCTGACCGAGTGAAGGCGCATGCTCAACAGACAGGATCCGTTTTTGGCGGGTTATTGTTCTGACAGATCAGAGGAAGGGCAAAATAATCAGTGACATCAACACAAACTTACTGCTGACACCCTCTCCACTCTGTCAGGCGCTCTACTTGTATAAGCGTTTAATAGAACAGGTTCTGTAGACATCTATGTGGAATCAGCTGACGATGGTGTAAAAGGAGTGCGCTTCTTCTTGGCGCTAATATTTACCTGTAAGGCTGAGTTCATACTTGAGTTATTTGGTCAGTTTTGGCCCCGTGACTGCCCAAATAAGTGAAGTATGCAGTGATTCTAAGAGCAACGCCTGTCATGTACATGTCATACTGACTCACAGTATTATTTCACCACCACAGCAGACTCTCTATGCGTGTTACTGCAAGGCACAGTGTTCTACACTACTATAAAGGCTCTATAAAGCCAGTAAATAGCTGTTTTTTAACGCAATTCTCCACAAATAAATTCGGATTGAACTGAATTTTACGAAAAATTACGCGAACCGGCCAAATTGAATTTTTTAAAAATTTGCTCATCTCATTCACGGCGACTGTTTACAGATCCAGTATTCTGGTCAAGTCTCCTCCTGGAAGAAATTCATTGCAATGTTTTCGAGGACACAGTACATTTCATTCTACTGCTGCCCTGGAATCCGAGCCAAATCAAGAGATGATGTGGTAAATGCAACAAACCGCACACTGAGAAATTATATATGGAGAGAAAGCAGGTGTTTCACCTGGGCTGGTGTCAAGCTCAGACCTCCGAACAATTCCAAAGCAAATTCAATTCTTAAAGCGGCATTACCTTAGAGATTATATTAGCTATTAAAATTAAGTTTAAAATTCATGCCAGAGAACAAAAACAACTTAAAAGAACTTAGAAATCCAGCAGGTGTTGAGCTATTTTCCCTTCATTTTCGTTAAATCTGCCGAGCCCCCTGGCAGCCATTTCCAGATGTAACATCTGAATTGTCTGCCTTGCATGTGAATGTGTTTCTCCCCCTCCCAGGGGTTCAGCATTGTTTATTATAATTTACTTCTCCGTATTTATTTCCTAACAGCAAGTATGAAGAGATTACACCACAATTTGCTGGGCTGTCATTCAGGCTGGGGGAAGAAAACAGAGCGTTTCATAATTACGTCTCATTACAGTGCGAAGAAGAAATGGGGAATCATCCATTGTGGTTGCTGGGGAGACGAGAGATTGATGCTGGGCGGCTTTTCTCAACCATAATGTAATACACAATTCTATCCTATGTTTGGGTTGTCCAAACAAGACCTAACGTAATAGATTCCAAGAAAAATCCATGTAGATCTTTGTCTGATTACACATCTGGGCGTCGTGAACATCTTACATCTTTTGTAGAAACCAGTCAGCCCCATCGTGTAGGAACATAGCGATACAACATAGAGCGGAAGCTTCTTGCCGTAGGAACATAGTCATGTGACAAGAAGCTCCTGTACTACGTTGCCAAGTGCCGTATCTTAGAGATAGCCTATATAGTAAGTATTCCATTTGGGTTAATGGAGAGCCCTATGTTAACCACAGAGCAGAGCTACGAAGAAGTCTCTCTCTGGAGAGCGCAACAAGTTCAAATATTATAGAGGAAGTCCATTAATTTTAAATGACAACTGCTTTGAGCACATTTTTGCTGCCCAATAGTGGTTGTCAGTAGTGTTAAATGCGAATATTCGAATAGCGAATTTTTTTGCAAATATCGGCACTTCGCAAATTCGCGCATATTGCGAATATAGCACTATATATTCGCTATTTCGAATATTTCTTTTTTTTTTTTTTTAAGTTGTTAATCCTTGTTGCTCTCTGGTTGTCTTCCCACTTCCTAAAAGCTGTTCTTACCTGTCCGGAGGATTCGTGGCTCCCTGCCCGCTCCAGTCAATGCCCGTTGCCGCTTCTGCCGACTTCCCGTGTGCATGGGAACGCCTCCATGCTAAAATGTACCGTCGGATGTGAGAATCACGATCTCACAAATTTGACTAAGTTGTAATCGCAATGCGATTAATATAACCTGAATTACTCGCATTGCGAATTAAACTTAGAGTTTAAGAGTGGGTTCCGTATAGTTGTATTGCTAGAATATAACGAATATCACGAATTCACGAATTTAGCGCTATATTCTCAATCTTCGTTATATTCTAGCAATACAATCATTAGCAACTCAGCTCTAAGTTTCATTCGCGAAGCGAACATATAATCACATTGCGAATTCAACTTAGAGCTGAGTTCCTAATGGTTGTTGCTAGAATATAACGAAGAATGAGAATATAGTGCTATATTCGTTATATTCGTTATCTTCGTCAATTCTAGCAATACAAGTTACAACCATTAGGAACTCAGCTCTAAGTTTAATTCGCAATGCGAATATAAATTCGCAATATTTAGAATAATGACGAATATTCGGTTTCAACGAATAAATGACGAATATTCAATTGAATATTCGTGAAATATTGCAAAATCGAATATGGCACCTCCCGCTCATCACTAGTTGTCAGTATTCATATCCATTTAGCTGTTAGTTTGATGGACCTTTTATGCTCAAACTGCTAGTACAGAATCTTATAGAAAGAACATATAACTGCTATGATATTTGTTAATGTGGACATTGCAAACAGTGTGTGAATGCTTCCTGTGATAAGGATAAAAGGCTCTATAGATTTGGAGCCTCCATTGGAAATTTGGTCATTTTTACAAAGCATACTATTTTTTGGGGGAAATATGACAGATACCGTGAAGAACCTGCTAGACCCTATTATGAGACAATTTGGTCCAACCGTTAAAGTCCCTCCCTTGACGGAC